>JANRGW010026471.1:0-19214 GCA_024733675.1 Psilopsiagon aymara | reverse complement strand
CCTGCCCATGGCAGGGGGGTTGGAACTAGATGATCTTAAGGTCCTTTCCAACCCTAACTATTCTATGATTTTATGATAACCTTCGGTTTTGATAATAAACTGATGGATTCAGATTGTGAGCTGTACAGCTTTGCAGCATAATGGGATTTCAAAAGATGTTTATTTTGCTTGTGGCTCTTTGTGTTTATGAGACATTATGGTAGGATTTGGAGACATGGACTTTTGTGGAATGAATGAAGTTTTTGCAACCTAACATTGGTGCTCTGTTACTAAGGAGAGAGATGTATGCTCATGGTAATGGTTGAGACTTGTAATTCACACTGGAACAGCAGAATTAATAAACATTTCTAAACTTGGTTTTATTGTTATAGGCTGATGCAAGTTGGAGAAGAATTTTGTGGCAGTAAGTCTGAAGTTTTGCAAGAATCTATCAGAAAACAAAGTGTTAACTATTTCAAAACATACCACAGGTGAGACTATTAAGTGTGCACTGAGTGAATCTAATGGCATCTTTTTTGTTGTTGGTTTTAATTTTCAATGCTTCCAGAGGAATTCCACTGCATAATGTTCCTGCACTGAGGTTAGCAGATTGTAGGATGTTTCATGATGAGAATAGGGCTCTGAATATGGAAGAAGGGGAGAGGGTGGAGAAGCCTTTGCTTCCACTGTGGTTGCAACAGGTAAGTCAGATAAAAATGAAAAACTTATGTAAAATTCTAGTATTTTTTCAGGCTGCCTCTTAAGCTGTCTCCTGGGATCCTGAGGATGAATGCCTCTGAAGTCCATACTTCCTACCAAAATTGTTACTAGTTTTTCTATGCCATTACATATAACGAGCTAATCATAGAATAGTTAGGGTTGGAAAGGACCTTAAGATCATATAGTTCCAACCCCCCTGCCATGGGCAGAGACATGTGTGGCTATGAAACTTTTTTTCAGTACACAGTTTTATCGTGTATCAAATGAGGTGTTTAGAACTGAGTCCATCCTTTTGAGTTATATTTTCATAGTTTTTCTCATTGGCAGGATCTAATTATATTTCAGTCTACTATATCTGAGGCCAGTTATACATGCTGTCATGTGCAGACAGTCTCTGGCCTCAGATATGATATATGGCTATGACAGCTTCAGGACTTCTCTGTCACTTTAATTGTCTTGATTTTCCAAATGTTTTGTTTTAGAGGGCTGACTACTCTTTTATTCTGGTTATCTAGCATTCATCTTTTCTCTGGATGAAAACATGGGAGATACGAGAGGAAATACAATGTTCCTTGTGCCAAGAAATTCTTACTGTCCCAGTCTTGATCTGTTGCCATTTGCTGAATCGATAAAGTAAAAACATTAAGACAGGAGAATGTGAAGAGTGTCTAAATTCAGAAGTGAGAATGTGGTTTGGAATTTCTTCCAGCTTTGGTAGTTCATAGCTGGGATTTCTTTTTGGACATCTGACAAAGGCATCAGTTCCAGCTGTCTGAAAAGCTTCAGCCTTAATCAGATGCACATTATGTCTTGTCAGGAGACATGTTGGTTATGATGCCACCCACTTGCCTTTATTTCTTGAAAGCATTTCTTATTCCTGATTTGGAAACTGAGCTGGCAGTTCTAGGTTCAGAAGAGCTGTGTTGGTCTGCCTAACCACTTTTTACTACACTGACTTACTATGTAACACTTTATTTGATTAAGTAAACATTATTTTGACCATCATGGTTTTGCTTAGGGAATTATAGACTAGTTTTCTGAATTATCTTTGAGTAAAATAAAGGTTAAGAAACATTGATGGACTATATATAGAAATAATACTTTTTTAATAGTTTGTGGTTTTATTGAAGTATTTTTTTTTGGAATCTTAATGAGAAGAAAAGGAAATACGTATTTATATGATTCAGATTATGGGAACCTTTTAATACTTTTTACATGTTTTATGCTGTGTGGTTATTGTAAAGATTAATTGGTTGATGTTTTTATCATCTGAAGGGAAAATACAAAAAAAAACCCTCTCTCCCAGCTATATCTCTTAGGCTGATTTATATAAAAGCTTTAAGCATCTTGCATTTTCAGATCAAGATAATGTGACTTTCAGTTCCCCTGTGTATTTAATGGGGGGAGAGAGGGAGAAAGCTAGTGCTTTTAAAGATTGATTAGTATATAAAAGCTACATAGAGCAGAAATGCTCAGAGCCCAGGAGTAATCTGTTCTTTGATCATGTAATTTGAACATGAGTCGCCATCCTGGAGGTATTTAAAAGACATGTAGATGTGGCACTTAGGGACATGGTTTAGTGGTGGACTTGGCAATGGTAAAGGTAATGGAAAAGGTAATGGTTGGACTCTATGTTCTTAAAGATATTTTCCAGCCTAAACAATTCTGTGATTCTGTGATTCAGTGCCTGGTCTCCTGGGCAGTGTGTTGTTTTAGAGAACTGCTAACATAGAGAAGGCATTCAAAGGAACTGGTTATGTCATTCAGAAAGCTTATGGGAGAGTCCAGTACTAGAGCATACTTGAAGCCTTTTTTGGGTAAAAATTGATTATTTTGAACAATTAGAATGGGCTTTTGGTGGAGAACATCAGTAGGCAATTTTTGGAATGCAGTTTACTTTTTGTGCTGGTGCATTTGTAAAAAGGTGCATCTGATCACCAAAGCTTTTCAGAGAACGAATGAATGCATCAGACCTTCCATGTGTGCCACATGCTCATGAAAATGAAGATCGTTTGTTCAAGTACTTTGTCAGAGCCTTGAATTCAGCTTTGAAATGATAAAAAAATGGTACTGTGTGGCTTTTAAATACTTCCTTTTCTAAATTCTTTCTCTTCAGTCTTTCTCTAATCTTCCTTTAATCTGTACCAGTGATTTTCACAGCCTTAGTATCTGTTGTTATTGTTGGCTTTACTGGGGAAACTGCAACTACATATATTCAGTGCCTTGAAAATAGCACTTGAAGTATGTTTGCATTTAACTGGTAAATTTTAATATGCACAGCAAAGTGTACAAATTCAACACATTACTCATCTCTTTGAGGCAAGAAAATTTTAGTTGCAGTGGTGATTGTAGTCTGTTATTGAAATAGAGGTATTTCTAGACTATGTTACCACCTAATTCGAAACCCCGTGCATAATTTGCAGACTGCTACTTATTAAGCAATAAACTATACCACATATTAAGAAGAAAAGATACAGCAATGTAACCTCAATAAGCACTCATTGCTGTCTTTTCATGGGAGTTCCTGCTTATGTGCAAAAAAATTTCCTTTATTAAAGGTATTTCTGCTTATGGCCGAATGGTGGCTTTTCTAATTAAAAACATAACGGAAACCATGCAGAGATGTAATAGCTTGATTATGGTTCTCTAATATGTTTCCTATATTAGCACCAAGGTAAAGTTAAGCTGTAAAGAAAAAGATAGTTTAGGAGATTAAGAGCCATTTAACTTTCTTTGAAAAGTTGAGATGTCTGTAGAACAGCAGTAGTTCTTTCTACTTCCCTTTGCTACCTGCTGGCTTCAGTGTGTTTGAAAAGAAGCATCTGTCTTGAGCGGGCTCACAGATGCTTTTGTACTGCTAACAGAATGTTTATATATATTATATTGTTTACTACAGTATTCTCTGAAGAAAAAAAGTCCAGTATTACTGCATAAGATCATAGATGTTCCTCTATGCTCTCAAATTGTTTGACAAAAAAGTTTGTTTCCAAATTTTGGAGATTGGCATTCTTGGAAAATTTCTCTAGAGGTGTCATAAAACATACCCTGTATTAGTAGCCACAGGTTTTAGGTGGTCTGTGAGTTGAAAGAAGGAGTTAAATATCTGTTTTCAAGTGTGACTTCTTATACAGAATACCTTCTTTGATGGTGTTTTTCACTGGATAAGTTAAATAATTGCCTGCTTCCTTTATTACTCTTGCTGTCAATTAAGAGTGTTAATTTGTTGTATTTCAGAACCCGTCTTGAAGAATTAAGAATGTTTTTGGAGAATGAGACCTGGGAACTTTGTCCTGTTAAATCAAGCTTTAGTATTCTGCAACTTCATGTATGTTCTATGAATAACACATAAAAATGTATTAATACTTCAGTAGCTCAGAGTCCGGGTCTTCTGAGAAGTAATAAGATCCATGAACCACTGTGCAGATGTTTTAACAGCTGCTAAGACTCCCTGTATTTCACTTCATGATGTTGGAAACTTAAGATTCAAATGGCATAGTTTCAGGCAGGTATAAATTTACAGAAGGTGCTGGAGTTGTAAGTATAATGTTACCCTTCATTTTTCATGTTTTAATGTGCTGTTACTATGTCAGTTTTCCATTTCTGAATTATTTATCTGAGACTAAGATGCAAAAAGATGCATGCCTATAACTAGTCATGGATGCTCAGTAGCTTGTGCCGATTTTGGCATCTGTTTCTGGAAACGCGGATCACACTGACTCATTCGAAAAGGAAAACAAAGTTAATTCTTCTGTGGTGAAGTGCAACTGAAAGCTGTAGTTGGTGTGTTCACCTGTTGTTGTAAAGTGATTTTTGTGAAGTTTAGCACATGATGGGTGAATTCCACTTATTTTGCCAAATGAAATCTGGGTGCGTATGATTAAATCTGTCACTAAAGTGCGAAGATGGATATAGCTGAGCAATCTCAAGCAAAAGATAATTTACACCTTCTGTAGGGTTAACTGCAAAGGTAAGAGGCTACCGGGACAGTAACGATATGGAGGGAAAAGGAAAGAGGAACTTCAGTAGCATCCAGAGTCAAAAGAAATAATATTTTTAACAGATAAATGTGATTATAAATCCATCCAGGTGGCTGGTCTCTTCTCCCAGATAACAAGTGATGGAGCAAGACGTATCAGCCTCAAGCTGTGCCAGGAAAGGTTTAGACTGGGTAATAGGAAAACTTTCTTCACTGCGCGGGTGATCAGGTATTAGAACAGGCTGCCTAGGAAAGGGGTGGAATCACTGTCCCTGGAAGTACTCAAAATCTCTGTAGAAATGGCCCTCAGTGATATGGTTTATTGGTGATCTTAGCAGTGCTGAGTAATAGTTGGACTTAATAATCTGAAATGTTTTTTCCAGTATAGTTGATTCTGTGATTCTGTACATACTATTCAAGGGACAGGAGCAGCAGAAAATGCCAAAGTAGTTTTCATTTAAACAAACAGAAATCTACCGTGCAGCCCTTTTAGCACTATACATTTTAATCTTTAAACCTTTAAATAAATGATAACATATATTTTGCCATTTATGAAGATCAGTAGCTAGAGTTTAATATATAAAAGTGGTACATCAACTGAGATAAGTCAAGGTTTTTTGAAAAAAGGGTATGTAAAATCATACCTTATGTGTTCAGTCTGTGTATTTTTAAGTCTCCACACTTACCGAGTCATCACTAAATTCATGTGCAATGGGTCTGAAAAATAATACATGTTGAAAAGAACTTTGTAAAACTAAAATATTTAGAAAACAAATTCAGCTTTAGTAAATTGCAAGGTAACTTGTGTAAAGAATACATTTTTGAATAGAATTTAGATCTTGTTTTATCTCCTAATTTTTGTAAATTAAAAACCCACTTAATTGGGGTTTTCACCTTATTTTAGACAGTGAATACTTTCGGATGCAGGAGATGTAGGCCAAGTTTGACATAGCCTTGGGTGATATGGTTTAGTGGGAGGTGTCCCTGCCCATGGCAGGGGGGTTGGAACTGGGTGATATTAAGGTCCTTTCCAACTCTAACTATTCTATGATTCTATGTTTGCATGTCATAGGCAAAACCTGCTAAAATTAGAAAGGCAAGCAGTGTAAGATTGCCAATTTCAAGGTTAACTTGAGCCAGCGTGAAAAGCATGTTTAAATATACAGCAAGCTTTGGATAAAAGTTTTCCTATCACAGTAATTGCTCACAAATTTGTTTTTATGCTCATTTTTATGGAACTGGAGTAATAATAATACTACAACTGTCTTGTTGGTGATTAAAATTGTACTTTATTAATAGGAATTTAAGTTCATGGAGCAGTCACGTTCCCCATCTGTGTCACCTAGCAAGCAGCCTGCTTCAGCAATTTCAACAGCAGTAACGTTATTTGAGCAGTACTGCAACGGAGGAAACCCATTTGAAATTCAGGCTGACAGCAAAGATGATGAGACAGAAGATGTTTTAGCTTCCAATGGGGTATGTAGTGTTTCAGGAAAAAAAAAAACAAAACCAAACCAAAACCAGAAAAGCAAATCTTGCACTCAGTAAATAAATGATTTGTTTTGTGTATCAGTGATGGCAAATGCCTTAGGACAAAGATCAGTTAACTGCAGTAATGTGTAAAATCTCAAGCCACTTTATTCCTGTAATTATGCAGGCTCTTTTGCTTTTAACAATGCCAGAAAGCCAGGTTTCCTGTTCAAAGTGTAGTTTGTTTTGCAGTGGATCAGTGTTCTTTTTGCGCTGAAGTCAAGTGTTGCTGAAGGCTAATAAGGCAAGTTCCACCTATATCAGTATTTTTCCATGGGTTTAAGTTAGCTTTGTGGAAGTAATTTTGTCATTTTAGGACTGCCTTGCTGGCTTAGGAAAGAATCATTGTGGGTTACTCCATCTGTTGTGTTTGTTCACACCTTCATGATTTGCCATGGATTATCTGATGTTTGTTAGGCAGTTCTTAATTGTAATTTAAATGCTCGGGACCCTTACTTTAGAGTAGGATCTACTCACTTGCTTATGGTGTGGTCTACTATAAAACTGAACAATAGCTTTTGTGTATTTTTTCTTTTTTTTAAATTCAGAATTCTGTCCAAGACAGTCAAATGTGTTTTAATGTAAAACATTGACCATTCTCTTAAATGCTACACAGTAGCATATTATTGGTAAAGCTTTTGATGAATAATTCCTTTTGATGAATAATGTTTTCGTGGGCTTTTGTTTTGTAATAAGGTTGTTGAGATTAGTTAATCCAGCCATCACACTGATGGCTTTCTGGATTTCAGCTTTATTTTTTCTTGCTTTCTCTGTGGAACTTCAGTTGGGAAGCAGCTTGATTGATCTGTATCTCACACACCTGAGTGTGATGTGCAGTCTTCCTCCTGTGTCGCTTGAAGAGAAAATACAGTTGATTGGCATAAAATATTGTTACATTGTGCTTAAAGGAAGCTGCTGGAGAGCCGTTTTCCTGGTGGTAGTTCTTCCTCTGTCAAGAATATATGTCCTGCTTTTTTGTATCAGTAAACTGAGAAAAGTTGCATGATTATTGCTGTTAGACTGATACACAGACTTCAAATGAGCGTATTAAGCAAAGATGAATACACTTCAGGGCATGCTGAAGACTGCAGAATTGCGTGATATTTTGTAGAAACACACTCAGAAATGAAGATTTTGGGGAATCTTAGGAGCTGTTTGGTAGGTATGTGCTAAATGGTCCTTAATGAAATAAGGATTAACAATAATACCAATAGTACTTTTGAGGTTTTCAGAATGAAACTTCATTTGATGAGTTAATGTCTATTTTTTTTTGTGTGCTTCTGAGTAGTTTTGCTTTTAAAAACGTTTTTGTGAAGAAAAAAGGACTAGATAATTAACTTAAATTTGGGGGTTTTGTTGGTTTTTTTTTTTTTTTTCCTTCTGAAGGTTTGAGTCTATAGCAAATAACAGAGGTATAGAGTCGTGATGACCTGCACTGTGAATGCAGAAATCCATCTCAAAAACTGCAGGATATTTCTTGCCACCATTTGCATGTAGAATAATTAGGAAGGTGTGAAATTATTTTTCAAAGCTTATATTATTTGGAGCTGCTGAGACTGGATAATATTTCAAGAACAAAAAAGAACGATTGTTGAAACATGATTTCAATCTCCACTGATTCCCTGCAGGTCACTGCTCGCAAATGAGTGCATACCCTGTCCGCACATTTTTGTTCAGTGACTTGTTAGCAGTATACTCACACTTGTAGAAGGCTAGAATCGTCTTCCATTTCTTGCTGTAGATATGTTGAGGAATTTTTATCTTCACACTCGTATGGTGTATGACAACTTTGCACACAAGTTAAACAGAGCTGATTCATTCTTTCCAGTTCTAACGTTTTCCCAGATTCTGATCTGTTTCTCAAGTAAAATTTAAACGACACAAAGCTCTGCACTAAACTTCTGCTTCTGTATCTGTGGAATCATTTGACGAAAACATTAAGTAGCAAATGCTGGTATGCATGTTGGAGATGCTGTTTGGTTGCCTTTAGCCAGCCCAAAGTGTCTCACTGCTGCCAAGAGTAATTCAAGAGTAATACCCTCTTGAATTGAGACATAAGGTAGGTTAATTGACTTGTCAGTGTTGTATAGGATATCTAACCTGCCTGGTATTAGAACCAAGGTTTCTTGTGACCCAAGTGAGTGTAGTTTCCAGGTAACCATCCTACCTTCCCTTTTCACATTTTTCATCTCCTCCCTCTGTTACTGGCTGCTACACACACAGAAAGAACTCTTATTTTAAAAAAAGAAAGAAAAAAGTTACACCTGTTTTGTTGTCCTTTACATAGAAATAACTTGCTTAGGTAATTGGGGTTAAAATTTCTACAGAGGTTTTATGTTTCACATTCTTGACTAACCAGTTAAGGTGGAGGCACATTCTAGCACTTAAAATTGAAAATATTTCAGATAGAGTTTGCAAAATTTTGTTTCCAGAGAATGCAGACATGTTTCCAGATACTTCAGGAAATAGCATCGCAAGGATATAAGCAGTTGATTTTCCTGTCAAATGATCTGTAAGATCATTGGATTTCTTTTGAGAATTTTAAAGTCTTTTTAACTGCTTAGTTGTCGCAGTTCTGGACAACTGAAAAGAGGCCTTTGGATCCAGTCATCTCTGCTCTCTATCTTAAGCTTCAGTGAGATGCTTTGTGTCTCTTTTCTGTAGCTCCCTGAAATATCTTTGTTGCAGTACAGTTAACTTAGTTTTGTAACACTTTCCAGCTCTGATGAATCTTACCCCTGTACTATGGGCTTGTTTGGGCCAGTTGCCTGAACGCTTCTGAACTGATTGTTGCTGCAGGATATCTGAATACCTTTTAGCGCTGTAAAATTTTACTGCAGACTGTGCATATTTAAATGGATTTGTAAGGTCTCTTCAGGTTGAGGTCATGGTTTAATAGTCGTGAATTACTTCGTACATACTTCAAAATGCAGATATTCTGATCTCATTAAATAAATTTTCAAGCTCATTTTTTTTTCAGCATTTGGTTGAGGGGACTTAATAAATTATTTTTCCATGTAAAAAAAAATTTCTCAAAACGCTTTTTATCTAAGATGTCAAGACAGCTAATGTCAACCATCATATACTTATGTCAGTGTGAATTGTGATTAACAATTTGTAGTCAATTCATCATTTTACTATCACTGGATTTTAATTGAATTGCATGTCATTTATTATATATTAATGCATAATAATTAGTGGTAATTCTCCCTGCTAATGTTCCAGCCAAGTTAGTTAAACTATGACTCTCTTTGTTCTTAATCAAGTCAGAACTCAGCTCATTTTTTAAATAAACTGAGCTGCTTTCATTATAGCTTTCCTTTGTCTGAAATGTTCATGAGGCACAAATTTTGCCTGTGAATACTGATGATCAGGACATTTCTTTTTAGTCTGTTTCATACTACATTATTTTTTGCATCTGAACTGTTTTTGCTTTGAATTTGTAATGTGGACTTCTTGCTTTTCTGATATAGTGCTTTCATAGTGCTGGGCTTGAAAAGCCTCCATAACTTGTAGCTGGAGCCAGGAGCTGCCATGCAGGACTGAAAAAATATATTTCTTAGTGTATTTTGGATGATTGAGAGACTGGGTTTTCTTCTCTGGAGAGCAGTCGTAACCTTTAAAACCCTGCAATTTCTCAAGGATCCTGAAACCAGACTCTCTTTGTCATATGTATCATTATTGATTCCATGGATAAAATGGTTTCAGAGCAGTGTACACATTAAGGTCCTGTGATCTCTCTTGAAGTGTAAGCATATTCTGGAGTCTGATGGATATGCTTAATGTTGTGTTAGCTGTGTAGGTGTTCAGGAAGAAGAATTGTTATTATAAAGTGTCAAGTATTTGTTTTCCTTTAATCTTTTAATTGGAGTGAAAAAAGATTGCAACTTTCAGGTATTTAAAAAAAATAATCCCAGTTGTACACTTTTAAGATGTATATGTGGTTTCATAATTATAAAAAGCATTTAGTATCTGTATTTGTGAATAGTATTTCTTCATATAACTCACACCATAGTAATAATAATTCATGTCTACCATGGAAATCTTGTGATATATACGCTGAGCCTATGTGGCTCATTTTTTCCAGACATCACACGTTGGGCTTAAGCCTTCCATCCTTCAACTGAAAATAATTCTCTTGCCATCTTTGAAAAGTAATTCAACAGTTGAATAGTTTAAAAAACATCAGAAATGCAGCTAAGTGTTTACAGGCAGTAGTCTTCTGTTACTACTTGAGCTTCCTATTTTCAGAAGATGGAAATAGCATTAGATGTTCCTCAGTGTAAGAAAGCTTGTCTCAAGGCAGATATACATGGTTAATTTATCTACACATTCATGTTTTTCACAGGGTTATTCTGGAATAATCTGTGGCTGTTGTGACAAATGAAACAAACGGTGCATAAGGCTTTCTTCCATCAAAGAGGAACTGTTTCACTCATAATTAGATAAATATTTCAAATATCAGGGTCTTGTGCCTTTAGTTAGGGAAAGGATTGTGTACGTTTCAAAAAAAACCCCAAGAACCAGCACACACAAATAGTTAAAAGCAAGGCCCAAAGATTAATGGTTTATGTTGCCAATGTGTCTCATATAGAAAATAATGAAAATTAATCTTTTATTTTTTTTTTTGGTAACAGTATGAATCAGATGAACAAGAAAAAAGTGCCTATCAGGAGTATGATAGTGACAGTGATGTTCCTGAAGAGTTGAAAAGGGATTATGTGGATGAGCAGACGGGAGATGCCCCTGTGAAAAGGTAAGTAGACTGTGAGTCCCTGGCTTCATTTACATACTTTTCACCTCAGTACTCTAATTAGTTCAATTTCTGTTTAATCTATAACTTGTGACAATGGAATAATAATCAAATGATCTTTATGCTACCTGTGCAGTTAGAAAGGCTTAGCACTTAGATCTCTGGAATGGGGAGGAATATTAAATTGCTCATCATTATTGCAGAATGAAACTTTGGAAAGCAAGATTTTGAAGGAGGATAAAAGGCTCTGTGAAGCAGGTAGTGCAAAACTGATTAGCAAGAACGTAACTGAAGGTTCTTCTACAGCTGCTGTTGTGTATACATGTAATTTTGTTTGTCAAAAGCAGTTGTTTGCAGATAAATAGGTTTGAGGCTTGGGCTTCTGCTTTTCAGAGCAACAGTAAACTTTTACAAATTAAAAAAAATTAAATTCTTTCACAGCTTGATGGTAGTCATTAGGAATTTAAAATTCTTTTCTTCATTAAGAATATTCACATACGTACATATATATGCATAAATAGCATATTCTATTTTGATAAATATGTGTGTATGTATATTTATGAATATTTTATTTATACATAGTCATACAAACAAAAGCCAGATATGTAGACTTTAAAAGAATCTATCTGTGGTACTTTCTATTTAGCCAAGGTAGACAAATTTCTGTCTAGGGCGCTGTACTATTTAGGTATCCATTCAGGCTTTGTGAAGCAGGCTGACATTATTTCTATTTAGAGGATTACAAGAGAACTAGAAAGCCATCACTTGGGTCAAAGCAGGGGAATGTTTTTTTTACAAAATAGCTCCTTTGGATAAAGTGCTGTTAGCATGATTTTATAAGGTACATCACATAAACTGCTTCGTTTCAAAGAAGTGATGGAGATATCAATAAAAAAACTTACTAGAACAAATCACTGTCATTGTGCTTTGTGCTGTGAAATGGAACCCTTCTGAATTTTTAGAAGAATATAGTTTTGAGGTATGGTAGCTGGCATAGGCTTCTCATAGAGAATCATAGAATATCTCAAATTAGAAGGATCCATAATGATCATAGATTCCAACTCCGTGCTTCTTGCAAGACTACAATTTATGAAAAATTTAATGCTTTTTAAGTTTCAACTTCCTCAAAATTGTTTTCAGTATCAAAAGATAGCCTTTTTTTAAGCTGTAGTTTACTGGGCTGCCCCTGTTTTGTTGTGTCTTGTATTGTTTTCATTTTCTTTACTTCCTAAACTATCAACTTGAGTAAGAGCAGTTAAAATGATTACTGACGCCAGACAAAGGGTGCAGAACCTAGGCCTTGGACTACAGCTCAGAAACAGTTCTCTAGCACATTTTTATATAAGTTAGGCCAGGCTTCTCTCTTTGAATGTTAGAACAAACTGCACTGGAAGACATATTGTCATGAGAAAGAAGTGGGGAGGAAGGGTGTCTTTTCTACTAAATTTGAATGTCATTGTATATAATAGGGAGTGACATTTGATGTATTTTTTTTTGTTTTCTTTAAAGTGTTTCTCGAGAAACTCTGCGGAGCAGAAAGAGATCAGATTATAACCTCAATAAAGTGAATGCACCTATCCTAACAAACACTACACTGAATGTAATAAGGCTTGTGGGTAAGCAGAACAATTGTGGGGTTTTTTTGTGATTTTTATTTTAATACAAATGTATGGATTATAGCAGATCGGTTAAATAAATTTCAAGGGTTTTAAAAATAGACTTAGTTTGGCTCTGTTTCCACTCTCTGAAAATGTTAATAAAATAGAAATGAAGCGCTAAACCAAAGTATTGTTTAATTAAATAGAGAAATTGGTTATATCTTGTTATTTTTACTTTGAAAATGAATTTGCATGCATTTGATTTTAACCAATAATAGTGGTTTATTTGTCTGAAATATTGAATGCATAAACCCAGTAGAGATTGAATAGATTAGTGGTTTATGTTGCCGATGTGTCTTATATGTCTTGGTGGATTAAATGTTTCATTTTAAAGTAATATAGTTACAAGAGTAATAGCTTAAACTTTGGAGGGTTTTTTTTCACTTTTATTACTCAAATTCTCACACCCAGAATAACTATTTTTACAACTTGGATAAAGCTAAAAAAACCCCACCTGCCCTCCCATACTGGTAATTTCAGTAACTGGAATACATTCTAGTAATTCCCTGAGAATTTAGGGAATCTGTATCCTTGGAGGTGGTAAGGATGTGACTGGACAAGCTCCTGAGCAACCTCATGCCCGGAGATATGCTCTGAGCAGCAGGTTGGAATGCACAGGCTCTGGAGACACTTTCTAGCTGAAAGTTTTCTATGAAAACAGTCACTTCCAATTCTAGGTCTAACAAGATTGATGTTTTGTGATCGTGACTTCCATTTGATTATCTAGATAATTGTGCAATAGCAATTTTTCTGCTATTGACTTTCATTTCATTTATAGAGAATGGGAAGTAACTGCCTAAATTTATTAAATTAGGCAGAAGAGACAGGAATTCTGTATGTGATATATTAATGAAGCTTGTTTTCAATGTTTTTATGCTTGGAAATGATTGTGGCACTTCAGAGTAAGCTGTTTTTAAAAGAGACTGTGCTGACACTTGGTTAATACCTTTTACTGTCTTAGAGTGCAGCATATAAATCAGAAAATAATTTTCTAAACCTTTATTGCATCTTCTCACTCTTGGAACATCTACAATACAAACCTGAAATAAGAATTGAGGTTATTCTGTCATAATTTTTCTGGTATTGATCTGTGAGTTAAGTTGGAAGGATTTGTTTGCTACCTTCTAGTACAAGGTTTTTCTCTAAGAAAATTTATGGTTGAATCTAGAAATCACACATGGTGCTTTGATGCTGTCCTGGTTTCAGCTGTCATAGTTGTTTTTCTTTCTAGTAGCTGGTGCAATGCTATATTTCAGCTTCAGCCTGAAAGCAATGCTGATAACACACTAATGTTTTAGTTGTTGCTAAGTAATGCTTAGTCTGATCAAGAAACTTTCTGTCTGTCATGGTCTGCCAGTGAGGGGGGTGGAAGGAGCCAGGAGGGAGTAGAAACACAGAAAACACCTGACCTGAACTAGCCAAAGGGGTATTCCATGCCACAGCACATCATGACCAGTATATAAACTGGGGGAAGTTACCCAGAAGGACTAATGACTGCTCAGATTGTGCTGGGTATCAATCAACAGGTGGTGAGCCATTGTGTCATGTATCACTTATGTTTTCTG
This sequence comes from Psilopsiagon aymara, assembly GCA_024733675.1. Lineage (NCBI taxonomy): Eukaryota > Metazoa > Chordata > Aves > Psittaciformes > Psittacidae > Psilopsiagon > Psilopsiagon aymara. Next base: position 5,033 of record JANRGW010026471.1, on the reverse strand, counting down.
ATCTTTCATTTTCCTATTGATATTCTTTCTATTATCACTATATTGTACTTTTTATAATTTTAGTTATTAGACTGTTCTTATTTCAGCCCGTGGGGTTTACATTCTTTCGGTTCTCCTCCCCATCCTGCCTGGAGAGGTGGGAAAAGGAGGGGTGAGTGAATAGCTGAGTGTTTCTGAGTTACTGGCTGGGTCTAGACCACGACAGATGCAACCTTCTCAGTCTTCCCCAGCCACTGCCTCTGGCCCCCTGTGCCTTAATACAGTATATAAGTGGTGGAGCTATAGTACTAGTTTTCCAGTTTGCCTAAGGAGTCTTTAAATTTGTGGATTCTTGCCTTAACCCCCAAATTAAACATTATTTTCAAAGCTTATAGGTGTGCTTTTTTCTCTGCCTGAAATAACATATAATTTTCTTTTTTTCTGCTATTGGGGGTGTTTTATATTGTTTCCATAATGACCAATAATAGCACTTGTTCCCACCACTCTAATACGAATTCTGTTCCAGAAGCCTTACCAGCTTAATGGTTAAAAAAAAAAACCCACAAAAAAACCAAAAAATAAATTATCCACCCATTTTTTCCCTGCTTGATCTTAGACTAAAATAAACTTTTAGGTTTAGCAGATTTTCTTGTTCTTTGCTGCAAACTACTCTGCCTTTTTTACAGAAAGCAGTCTTGTTTCTTCTCTGTCTTCGATTTGCTAAACGAAATGTACCAGGCTTTTTAGGATTCTCTGTATTTATCTGCCCGAAGCCTAAGTCCCCTACTTTCTGACCGGATCTTTTTCTGCTCTTCTTGTGGACTTAAACAGAATCAATTGCAGTACTTTGGATGAGATCTCACTGCATTGTATCACTGTTATATCCCAGCATCCTGGTCACAAGCTGCCTCCCTTTTACACCTCTTCAGATTTTTCAGAGCTTTTTTGTGCTGGCAGTTCAGTCCATCTGTAATGAGCTTGTACAGCCAGTAGGTCTTCCACTTTTCTAGTTTTTTCCAGGGATGAGCTGCTACTTTATAGTAGAAAGATGCATGGTTTTAATTAATTGATCTCGTAATGCATGGCTTTAAATTTTGTACTACTGAATTTCATCTGATTTTTATTATACCAGTCATCAAGGACCTCCAGTTCCTTTTGCATATTGTTTTGATGGTGCCTCCTAATTTTTTTCCATTATCACACTCTAATTTTTGTGCCAGAGTCATTCATGAACATATTAAAGAGGCTGATTGCTGAGAACTCCACCAGTAGCTTTTCCAGATACTTCCCTTTTCAATACACTCCATTCTGTCTTCTCCTTCATTAAACCCTTATTCATTTGAAAGACTAGCTTCATTTGTTTGCTGTGCAATAGTGTTAAATTAATACTTCTGCTAAATCCCAGATAGGTGAAATGTACTGTGTCTTTTCTCTAGAAAATCATATAGGTTCCCTAGCAAGAATATCTATCTTAGTGAGGTACAGTTCTCTTCTGGGAGATCCACAATTTATTGTAATTTTACCTCTGTATTTCTGCTTCTGTCATTTCCATACTTTCTCCAAAACTTGATCTGAAGTTTTGTATTCTAGAAACTGAAGCAACGGATCAATAATTGCTTGGATGACTATTTTGCCTCTTCTTCAATATGCCTTTATTTACTGTTTTTCAGTCATAGCGGTACAACCCCTGTCTTGACCACTTACTGCACGTACATGTTATGGCACTGATTACCAGACTGGTGTCCATTTTTTATTATGTCCTGATTCCTTCACTCCTGTAGCTTGTCTGTTTTAAGGTCTTTTTCAGCTCATTCTTGGTGTAGCTGAAAGTGGCCAGTTCAGTTCTATTAGTCACCCTGTTTCCCTTTTCTGCAGTTTTCTCACTTTCACTATCATTGTCCCTAGTGAAAACTAAGGCAAAACCTAAATTCTTGCTTTTCTTGCTGTCTTGTTTGTCTACAGTTTCTGACCTATCACATCCCCCCAGTTTGCTCATCTGTAACTGGAAAACTGATTTTTAACAACTTTGGAAATTCAGTTTTGGCAAGACTTTTGGTACTTTTAGCTCTTAATATAACTTCCTGAGCAAATAGGTCTGTTTTCACCTTTGTCCTTGTCCTAGTAATTCTTTGCTTCTAGTGTCTTTGCAGTTTCTCATGTTTCTAATACACAATGACCTCACCTTACTTTTACCTTAATTTGTATCTCTTTTTGCAGAATACCGACCATTTGATACCATAAATGAAACAGGGTGTTTTGCACTGTGTTTCTATTAGGCATAAACTGCGTATTACAGCTCTACCACAGAAGATGAAAATGCCTTCTTCTCTTGTCATGAGTTTTGCCCTTAGCATAAAAATATGCCATTCAGTTCTTCTAGGCAGCATCTCCAAGGGCATCAGATACATCTCTTTAATGGTTAATGACTATGGAAGCAGTAAACAAATAAGATACCTCTATTTAGCCAGACTATTATTTATTTATTTATTTATTTATTTTCTCCCTTGTCTCTTAAATCGTCCCTATTAAACGTGAAGATAAGCATGTGGTTGCTTGACAGATTTGTCTAGGTGTGATGCTAGGTTGTAGGAGATCCAGACTTAATCCAGTCCCCTAGATTTTCCCCCTTCAGACAGGAGTGCTGTGGAGTGTGCCCATCTTTTGACAACAGTATCTGCTAATCCCTTGAAAGGCTCCAGTTTGTCTCGCATTGTCTCAGATATTTGGCCAGGAAAATGCCATGGTACTTAACAGTAATTTCATGGAGTATAACTGAGATGGTTGTCTAGGATCCCTTCACTATCACTGGAAAACTGTAGCTAACTCCAGAAGATGATAGAGTTTATTGGTCGTCCTGGATGTCTGCCTGTGTGTCGTTGCATAGATATCTTAGCACTTGTTCTGCTTGCCCTCTGCACAGGAGATCGAGACAGCCAGCATGGAATAAAGGTCTAGTTTTTAGATAAAGCTGGACAAAGTGGATTATGTATGCGAGACTAGTGATGTGGTGCTTCAGAAAATAAGCGCTTCACTGCATTTTGTCAGTGATACTGCTGCTTCCTGCGTGTTGCATCAGAAGGACTTTCGGTAGATCTAAATCAGCTCCCTGATCTTAGTTAAAAAAAAATAAAGGAAACTAGGTTTAAAAAGGGAAGTCTGGAATTAGCTGAAAATGTGGATTTAAATTGCTGAATTGAGGAACAGAAATTGTTGCCTCACTTTTTAGTAGTGTTATGCAAGTAGCAGTACTAACTGAATGAGTATAACAGTGCTCAGAACCCATTTTGAATTATTTCAGTGTGCTGTGTGTGTTTATGGAGGCTAGATGAGTAAAGTGAAGTGTAGCTTAATATTTATAAATGACACAAATAAATTGCTGTGTGTAACTGAAGTGGGAGCTGCTATAATTTTGTTTGATTTGAATTTCAAGTGAGCAGTTCAATTTATCTTGTTTTCCCTCAAATCAATAAACCAGGTAATTATTTCTCTGTTTCTAAGTAGAAAGTAACCATTAGATGAATTTATAAGGTTACATTTTTCCTATCAAGCTATTGCATGGTGACTAAAATGTAAAGGAAGAATAAGCCTGTGCTAAATTTGTGTGATATTTTGACCTAGATCCTATACATCAACAAGAACAACTAATGACTGTGCCATTGGATGTATTTGTTGTGTGAATCCTTATTTTAGTTAATACCTTTCTGACTTAAGAAGTCGTTTAATGGGTATTTGTTGGGTTGGGCTTTTTAATGCCTGTCCTTATTTTTGCTTTTGTTGCAGATGTTTTGGGGGAAGAAACTTAGACTTTGCTTCCTTTAAAACCCATTAACTTTGAAGAAAATAACAATGGTGCTGGCAAATCTCACAGCAGAAATCTTGTAGCTAAAATAAGTGATCAGTCACGTAGCATAGAACCTCATGGGACTTAAAAGAGTCTAAATTATAGTCTTTCAAAATGATATTACAATGGGCTTTTCACTTTTTCCCTCAAAGTGGCATTAGCTCCTAATATATGTCGTAGGAAGCTGCATGTTTGGATTTGTGAGACTCTGTAGGAAATCATTTTGCTAATGGCCACATATATATGAAAACTCAAATGTGTATTATTGAGGAGATTTTGTGTCTATTTACTTCTCTGGTTTTAGCGTTCAGTTATATATAGATTAGTCTGATAGATAGTACTCTCTACTTATTGTCTTTAAGGAGAAAAGAAGTGCTGGAAATAATACTTCAAAAGAAACCTGGCAGATATTCTGCAGTTTCAGCTATTAGCAGAGAGCCTCTAGAAGGTCGAGCTGCTTGAGTTGCTGAAACTCTTAAGTGGTGTTTTCAAGTATTTCTGGAAGTTTCCAGGACAGGGTGGATTTGGGCTGTTTAGTGCTGTTTGGAATGTTGTCAGGTATTCATTTTTCACCTAAAATAGGACCTTTAGTGCAAATATGTAGCAATGTATAGAAGTTAAAAGTTGGCTTGTTAGAGAGAGCAACTAGGAGGAAATGTTCTTGGAACATGTGTTGTGTTGAGATGCTGAGTGATGTAGTAATAGAGAAATGTTCTTGGCATAGAGAGTGCTATAGGGACAACAGTTGGGCAGTGTGTACGATGTACAGCCCTTTGGAAAAGCATGAGATACTGCCCAAGAGATTACCTTGAATTTTCATGCCAGCTGCACAGATTTTTGGAAATCCAACTGCCCAGAATGTGACACATCATATATGTATCATGTATGGGTTGCAGGAGAGTTTAAAAATGTGTTTATCACAGAATTAGTAGAAAAAGTCAGCCTGTGGCAGCACAGAATATTCAGATAGCACACATGAAGGTGAAAGCTGCTTTGATTAGGGTACCCTTCTTTCCCAGAATTTTGTTTTCCCTTTTGGAAGACAAATAGAATTTAATTCTGCTTTTCAGTTTCTACATAATAATACCAGCAGGTCGAGCGAGGTGATCCTGCCCCTCTACTCTGCTCTCCTGAGCCCTCGCTTGGAGTATTGTGTGCAGTTCTGGTGTCCTCAACATAAAAAGGACATGGAACTGTTGGAACAAGTCCAGAG
>JANRGW010026464.1:0-24979 GCA_024733675.1 Psilopsiagon aymara | reverse complement strand
GTTCGCGGAGTGCTCCATCACCCTGCGGCTGGCGGGAGCGGCGGCCCTGCGATGGACCGCGGCTGCGGAGGCAGCCTTGCCGTGGCGAGCGTGGTAGCGGTGTCACATGGTTTGGGCATTACCAGGCTCAGGCGCAGCTTTACATCTTTAAATAGCCACCATGGAGAGTGAAAAGTGTGGAGCCCGGGAACACCAAAAATCAGGTGTTGGTGGGGGGCGTGAAGCCAGGAACTTGCGCCTTGGTCATGCAAAGTCTGAACGTCCGAAGAGCGAGTCTGTGTGGGTTGCTTCTCGTTGCGGCGTAAGAGCTTTTAGGAATAACTGTTAATGTGCAGCTTGAGATGAGGCTGTGAATTTTGTAACAGCTTTGTAAAACAGGAAAAGCAGTCTGTAGTATGCACTCGGTATTCCTTTTGTTTCCTTAACCTCCAAATCCTATGAGGTTTTCTCCCTTCCTGAACGTTTGCTCGTTTTTGCCCGAAGCCTGCAGGCTGAGCATCAAGGCTAAAGCGCTGCTCAGTGCCCGAAGTGGTGATCTAGGGGAAATGCCTTTACTGTAGGTACCAGTATGGTGTTGGTGAGGGAGGAGAAGCTCTAGTGAGGTTAAATGCTCTGCTCAAGATAGACGGGTGAGGCAGTAAGATGCGGTGACAAAGGATTTCGAGTTTTCTGCAGGTCATCTGTAAGCAGTGGCATCCTGTGTCGTGGTCTGATAAGGAACTAGATATTTATCTACCAAGCAAAAAAAAGGACTCTTAATTGTGTAAGTTCATGATATACTGTTTGCTGGAATTGGGCTTAAATACACGACTCTCTTTTGCTCCTTCTTTAGTGGCCAGCATTATTTGTAGGGAACTTTGCAAACAGGCCTCTTCAATGAAAGAGAGAACTGGTAATTACAGGGTGGGAGACTTCTGCCCAACGGCAGCATGCTAGCATCAGCCGTCTCCCTGAAGAGAGACAGAGAGATCTCTTGACAACAGCAGAGATCTTCCTGTTGCAACAGCTCGTTGCTAAATGTGTTCATACTGACAGTGCCACTACTTTCAGGAGAAAGACCTCTCCAGGACAAATAATAACAAAGTAAATAGTGTCAAATGTAACTTGGTACATGATTCCTCCGATGGTGTGCTGTGGCATACAGTGCTGGTCCTATTAGAAATGTGATAAAGAAGTCTACTGGTTCATACACGTAACATTAGGCTAAAGTCCTTTTTTGGGGTGGGAGCTCAAAGACCAAGCTGAGCAGTAAATAGACTTGAAGAAATGCAACTTCATGTTTGTATGAAGACAGTGGCTGTGTCAGTATCTGTTGCATGTTCTGTGGGTCTTATTGCATTTCTTTACCCTGTTGCAAGGTGGAGTCATGATTAGTGCTTTGGGTCCCATGGAAGAAAAAGCCCACTGAATGAGGGAGCATGAAAAAGCTCAAATTAATGAATATGTCCAAATAGAAACATCACTTCTTAGTCAAGAACGCAGCACCAAAATGTTGCAGGCTCCTCTGTTAGATGCTTACCCTGTCAGTTTGTAAAGGTTGATGTGGCACCGTCTATCAAATGTAAATAAGTGTTCAGTGTGGCTGGACTCCCTTATCGCAAATAATATTTTTCATGGGAGAAATCCAAATTATGTACTTGGATTCATTAAGAACAGCAGTTGAGGATCCTTAAGTTTCTTGACAGAATAACCAGAAATCCACAAGCAAAATTCAGACTAGGAAATGAGCATAGACCATAGTTCATAATGATAGAAATTAAGCAAACTTGGAATATAGTAGCCTGAAAAATCGTATGTAAGACTGGTTCCAGTGTGGTGCATCTCGATTAATGAGACAGTACCAGTGTCTGAGTATTACTAACTGTTACTACTTTGTTTATGTACTGAAATAGTGAAGCTGAGATACAGTTCTCGCGGTTCTGACAGGTTGTGGCATCTATTAGAAGGAAGCATTTGGTGAAGACAAAGAGGGAAAAATTGATTTCTTTTCTTCAGGCTTTTTAACCTTTAGATCTTGGGGCCAAAACATCACTGCATTTGATAATTGAGTTTTGGAGGATTTTCAGATTTTTAAATTCAATGTGTAAGGCAGCAGTTACAAGAACCTTTGTCTTTGCCCTTCTGGCCTAGGAGGAAACATGACACTAAAGCAGAAGGCTTACAGCAAAGGTGTGAATTCTTAATGCAGAGAAAAATCTGCATTGAAGTGTCCGTTTCCCAAGAATCATGTAAATTTGTCCTCCCTCTGCCAAGAAACTGAGCAAATTGCTGTGGTGGTCTCTGCTGTTGTTTAGGTAGAAGTAGAGAGATACGTAGAGCAAAATACTGCTTGGTAATGCAGTCAGAGTAATTGCTTAGAAGGGCATGTGTGGGGAAAGCATGGGAGCATTACCCAAATATCTTAAAAAGCAAGAGCATGCATGTTAGCATTCAGAGCTGTAAATACATTTCTTGGTATGCCGAAAAATGCCATTGAATGAAACTTGGTGCTAAATGAAAGGGAAAGCAACTGTGTCCCACTTAGTAGATGACATTAATACTGATGACTTACGGCAGCAAAGACTTAATTGTCAGTGTGCTTGGATCTTGCAGGCATCAGCATCATTAAGAGTTGATCTTGCTTCTTGTACTCTGTTTCAGAGATGATCTGGCTGTGCTACTGAAGCGAGTACTTAAACTCTGTGGTTAGTATGACTTAAAGCTATATTCTTAGCTAACATAATTGTAATAATTCATTTACAGCCAATGTGGTAAATAGCATACTTATTATTACTTCTGTATTGTCACTGCTGCTTTATATCCAGTAACTGCAGGAAGGAGAAGGAAGGTTACATTAGGCATGTAACTTTTGCCTAATGCTTTTGGAAGTGATTCTTCCCTCCTTGTTTTCTGTGCCAAAAATGAAAGCTGGGGGTTCTGTCTTTTCTGCAGCCTGTGATGATTGTCCCAGGCACACTGATGGTGAGTGTGCTCTCAATTGTGTTGCCTGCCTGCTTCTGTTAGAAGCTTGTTAGGAAAGCTGGGAATTTGTAGGGAGCTAAGCTTAGGCCTTTCAAAACATATCAACTCCAAAGATGGAAGAAAACTGATGCAGGTGGGGGTTTTTGTAACTAATTTTGAGGTAAAGAATAACTGCTGGAGACCTTACCTGCTGTGTCAGCAATTAAGTGGATGTACTTGTGAGAAGAGAATGAATGCATAAGGATGTTACTGAGCATACTGTACGAGCTTAAAAAAACCCCCAAACAAACCCAACCCAGCACCACCCCACAGCCCGTGGAATCTGTAATCGCCATCTGTTTCTTGGATGATTACAAGCTGATGTAAAAATTTAGCAGTGCCTGACTTCTCAGTGGCACTTGCTGCCGAACAAAGAAGTGTAACAATAAGAATACAAGAATCAAATGACTTCTCCTCCCCCAGTTCGTATTGCCGAGTACATCAGAAAGTGTACTTTCTGTGGGTGAAGAATCCAACAGATAATAAACTCCAAGGCCACCTTCAACTGCTCACATGAGACACTGTGAGCTTGTTGCTGCTGTTGCACTCTTGGCTATAATCTGGCTTGATCTTTTTAACAAAAGTGGAAAAACAGCAGGACAGAATAATAATAGAAGGGGCAAGAGCTGTGGAGCTCCTCTGCACCTCCTGGGTTCATTCGCTATTACATGTATGCTGAGTAAATGCATTTCCCCCTTGTATGTGTTCAGATATATTTGGTCATGTTAGGAAAGCATCTGTATCTCTTCAGAAAGCTATAAAGTGTCTGTGGTTTTGTCCGTTTTCAGTTTGGGGTTTTTCTTAGTTAGCATGCTTATATTCCCTGTTACACATTTTTACCCAGACAAATGCACACATAGCTCACTTATGCCTGCTCTTATGTTTTAACAGGGCACTAGAGAGCTTGTAAGTAAATGTGTACCCTCTCAGCTTGGGCCATAAATCCTTAGTTTTGGTTTACCTAGCCTCTCTCCTAGGAACTTCCTATCCTGAAACTGTGTACATTTAGGAAAATGACACTGGAAAGATCCTATTGGGTAGATAATTAGCAAAATGAAGTCTAAAATAATTAAAAGCTAGGTTATGCCCTCTGAAGTAAAAATGGTGGGCTTCTGTTTATTATTGGTTTCCTTTGAGGAGAAATCCAGAAAAAACCCAAACCACAGCACTTATTACTACCAGTGTATCTCCATAAATTATGGGAGTTGCTGAACTTCTGGCTTTGTATTTTTAATATACTTTTAAATGATGATGAGATTAGTGACACCCTAAGGATATGGAACTATAATGGTCACTCATGGCTTTCCTGTCAGCACAACAGGTTGGAAGCTGTTTTGAAACAGGGAGGGCTACTCATCAGTTGTGTTGCTAGTATTTGTATTTAATGCAGAATATCACTACTGCAGTTGTGCCCTGAATGCCTTTTCAGAAAGACTGAGTCAAAGTAAAACTGAAGTTACAGATCTTAGAGTTAACTTGGGGTTTGTAACAGTGAGCTGGGGGGAAAAAAGCCCAGTCTTACTGATTTTTTAATGGAGGTTGAGGTAGACTACTTGGAAGAAAGCTTCTTTCTAAGAAGCGACATATTAAAAAGCATTGATTACAGCACAGCAGCTAATAAAGTAATTAAAATGACTTTAGAATAAAGACAGCTGGGCACTCAGCCCAGATGTTTGTGTATAAAAGGAAGTAGAACAGGAAGAGCTATTTATTGAAAACTTGGTTCTTTTTCTGGGTGTCAGGCTTTATGTACTGCAGAAATTAATTTGATACTGCGCTTGCAGCTGAGCAGATGGACTAGTAAAAATACCAATTGTAAATATTTATTATAATTAGGTTAAAGGAAGTAAATGTTCCTCTGTGAAATACAAAGGAGAGTGATATTTTGTGTCCCTTTCTGAACTATTGAGACACACCAGATAGCTTCTATATGAGATGGGAAGAGCTATGAAGAGAGGTCTGACTGTTTCAAAGCTACCTTCCATAGTTCCTTCTGCTCTACAAGCTACAGTTCTGCAAAGGCTAGGATTTTGTTTGCGTATAGGTTTTTTCAATCTGAATTTCATTAACCACAGTAGGCAGGGCTGGACAGTGTTCAGTGAACAGGTAGTACGAATTTGTTTTGTTGACACAACTTAGTCATCTTATTTGACTGTGCTGCCTCAGATGCCTTAAAGTGTCTCTAGGGGATTATTTTTTCATGCCCATTGGCCAGAGCTTGGTAGATGTTTCTTTTCCTCCTGTAGTTTCAGGGTGCCAAACTGTTTATTATAACTGACTCTCCCCGTTCTGCAGTTCCTGCTGTACAAACCGATCCTCTTTTCTCCTCTTCCTTGAAAATGGGCTGTGCTGTAGGGTTACATGGGCTAGCTGTACATTCTACAACTTCGTGACAACTGTGGAGTAAGGTGAAACCACCTAATATTTACAGACCTTCAGCTTAATCTTGCTAGAGTTGAGCACTCGGTTTTAGTTGTACTGGCTTACAGGTAACTTGACTTGTTGAAAGGTTCGTTGTCTTTATCGAGCTATGAGGCTTTAAAGGCTTGAAAGAAGTACATGTTCATCTTCACTTTCTCCTGACTTTTAAGTGACTGACTGGTGTTATGGGTAGTTGACTTCAGTATGAATTCATTATTTTGTGTTTGCTTTGAGGCCTGTTTCCATGTTTTTCCACTCTTCATACTCCATGCTTACTATCAGATGTCTAACAAAAGTTCTGATTTCTTTTTCTCATTTTCAGTGTTGGTGAAGCACATGTTTGCACTTAGTGAAATAGCTGAAGCAGTCTGAGAAATTGTTGCCTCAGGTGTGGGATGGTAATGACAATCTTTGTTCGTCTGCATCCTGGTACATGGTGAAAAGGCTTAGCTGTGAATTGCAGAGATGGTGACTTCTGGCTGTCTGAATGTCTGCCTTAACAATCTTCCTATGGAGCCTGGGCTGTTCTATAATAAGTTAATTAGTTTTGTGTTCAGAGATTGCCTAATAAGGGTGTTGTGAAAATTATTTGAAGTAGCTGAATGCTGTGGTGATGGATGTCACAAACTGAAAAGGAAACATTAGCTTTATCTTCAAAGAGCTGGGTTGAATGGTTTGCAGTAGAAATGTTTAATGGCCATATACCTTTTAGAGTACTTATTTTTCATTGGACTTGGTGAACAGCTACCTTGTGCACTGAGGCAAGGCAATTAGTCTAATCCAGCTCTTTTATGTGCATTGTAAGTTCCCAAGGCAACCTTAATATTCTTAACACAGCTGTGACTATATGCATGATACTTTTAGATTGTATGACAAAACTGGAAAAAATCGCATTCCCTTATATGACACCGTTATAAAGCCTGTTGAGCTTCTTGGTGAGGCTAGAACGTACAGAACCACTTCTAGCTGCTTCAGCTAACTGGTTTAATCTTTCGTGTTTCCCAGTTTCCTTCTTAATGTTTGGGTCATGCTCTCTCTGCTGTTGCTGTTTGCGCTTTAAGTCTTTGCCATTCCAGTCTTCACGGTTAACAAGGTCAACCATATCCGGTTTCCTTATCGGTAACTACCCAGCTCCAAAGTAATCATTCAGTGAAAGCAATACATCTTGAGGAGTTTTTAGGTAGACCATAGTTCACTATAAAGTTCATCATCTGGTCATGCAAACAGCTGTGCCAGCACAAACTGTGTGGAGCTGGTGCAAAAGCAGACAAGGTGGGACAAAATAACTTCTTTGTTAGGTAAGTGCCGGTTTAAGCTAGCATAAGGTTAGTCTGACCACAGCCTTCATAATACTGAAGCCAGCTAAAGCTGGGGCTTCAGGTCTTGTTTTTACCCTGTTACTGATCAGATCCTGTGGGATAAAATCGGTGATGTACTATGATCCTCCTTCTCACTTAGGCAGATATGCTACAGGGAAAACTAATACAGAAGAGTGAATAGGGTAGGGCTGTTGTGTCATGGCAGGCCGTATCTGCAAGTGTCAGTTCCAGCTTGAAAGAGCTGCAGGCACTGCAGGGAGAGCGGAGGGGAGGGAATCATAGTTTGGTCTTTGGATGTGCAGAGCCATCTAACCTAATTGGCCTGTTTAGGTAGGGAGTAAATGTTTTCAGAGGAGTTGTAATGGCTTCCTAGGGCCTGAGATTTTTGAAGTTGCTTGTAGATGTAAATGTCAGCATTTGGAAGACCTTCTAAATAATAGTAATTCTTGAAAATCCTGCTTTAAACGTTTTTCTTGTAGGATATCAAGCATGTAGTTGTACCAGTAGCTGACTTCCAGGGCTTTTTTGGAATAGGGAGAGAGGAAAATACCTAGCTTGGTTGGCATAAAACCAGTCAAAAGGAAGTGGCTTATTGACAATTTTATTAAATATTGCTCAGTTTTGATTAAGTATGATTAGCTTGTGGTGCCAAGGCTCAATAATTCTGTTATTAAACTAATGGTTCTGATATATTGTCCTTGATCTGTGGCATGTCCTGTTGCAAAGTAGACTTAAAGCTCTTTTGCAGAGATCAGCTCTGCTTTGATGGTGCTGCCTGGTGTTTTGTAGACCCTTGCTGCACAATTTGGGTACCATTCTTGGGACAGCAGGTTCCAATGTAGCAGGGTTGCTGGCTGTGTTTCTGTTAGTTCAGTGTACTTGTTTTCTCTGTCAGCCATGTAAATTGTCTGTAATTAGAGAGTATGTATTGGTGTTAGTGTGGCGTGGCCCTCATTGTGGGTTGGGTTCTGGGTGATTATAACAATTTTCTAGAGGAGCTTAGAGAGATGCTCTTTAAGTATGTAATTGTCAGCATCTTTATAGCAAGTAAATCTGATGCATTATGGTTGCCTGGAGCTGTGCAGAAATTGGAAGATTGACATAACAAAAGCAAGGTTGCTAATCACAGAGCTTCCTGCTTCAGTCTTTCTGGCTTCTTATATTGTATAAATATTGAGCTGGCTTTGGGACACCACCTTGCTCTCTGTTTTTAGCATTTTGCAGTTTGAGTTTTGAGTTGAATGAGGAATGTTGTTTCACATTTTTACAATTACGTTTGTTTACATTTTACATTTGCATGTTTTACAATTTGCTGCTTCTTAAAATAAATGCCTAATTGTAGACAAGGTAACTTTTGGCTTGTATGTAATTCTGAGAACAGTGTCACAAACACTTGCATTAGAACATAGTGGCTCAAATTTGTACCTCTTCAGTTGAGTATCCCTTTTTCATAAAGCATGTCATGATTATTCTTTTGCAAGTAATGCAAGCAATCGCTAAGATGCTGTTCAGGTTGATCACTCTTCTCTGGAGTTTGTACTTGCATACTGTTTTGTTTCTGGGTGTTTTCTATACCTTTTCCAGTCCTGAAAGAAAAATGTGAGTTCTTCCAGACTTAAACAACCTATATAAGGAGGTACAACTCTTTATTCATAAAGTACTTACCTGAGGCTGCTTGGTACAATTAGTTGTAATATTTAAGAGCTTATACTTGAAGTCCTTGAAGAGGAAGTACTTACCAGCACATTCTGTCTCAAGCTGGCTGTTCGGAAGAGCTGGTTGTCTTTCTGGGAAAGATAGCAGTCTCCAACAACCTGACTTTACTGGAAAGCCCCCCCCTCCCCCCCTTAGACACTGCAAATGTGCAGCTGGAGGACTCAGAAATGACTCACTTGGACGGAAATGCAGTGTCAGATGCTTGGTGAGGTGCTGCAGATCAGCACCACCCTCTTGTGCAGCAGCTTGGGGCTGATGCAAGCTAGGACTTTCCTGCTGGTCTTGACGTTTTTCCCCTCTCTGGTGATAATAAGGTTAGCAAAGAAGGATTGAAGAGAAATTTTTGGGTATAATTATTCTTTAGGTCTTGCATGGATTTGTCAGATTAGTGAGTTTCAGTGTGAGTCATGATTCGCTTGCAATCTGTGATATGTAAACCAGCCTTTTCCTGCACTTGTGCAGTGGACAGGACCAAACAAAAAGAAAAGCTTTTCTGGATGTTCCCCAGGCCCACAGAAGTCAAATAGTAAAACTGATTTACAGAAACAAAAGCTTAGTGTTTGTTAACAAACACATGTACCTGCTTGCAGGCAAAAAGCACTGAAACCACTGTTTTCAGAATGTCTTGCCCATTTTTGTGGACTTGGGGAGTTTCTGATATAGCAGTTCTTCGAGCTGCTATTTTGGGCTTCAGCTGATTCAACAATGCTGCTTTCTCTTTCCTACCTGCAGCTGCAGGCGATTGTAGCTGGTTGTTTTGATTGAGTGAGCAATGTCCTTCAGGCGGGTTGGCTTAGGGATGTTAATAGGGTTCAGATGTCTCTGGTCGAGCAGAACTGTGCACTCCTTGTCCCTCTTCAGCTTGTTCTGTTACAGTACATCAAAGCAGGAGAGTATTGAAATATTGAGTGTCTTGAGTCTTGCTGCTGTTCTACACCTTTGTCTTGGTGAGAGTGGGTGGATTTTTCTCCTCTGCCACCACATTTCACTATACCACTTCTCAATTGTTTTTTGGGCTTGTTTTTTTTCCCCCACGTGCAGCAGTTACCTGTGGTTGGTAGTGGTGGTTTTAGTTCACTTTTCAGACTAGTTACTCTTCTGACAGTATTCCTGTATTTGCTGAATTCATCAGAGTTTCCTCCTTGGGATCTCTGAAATTCCTTCCTTGGAAGGCATTGTTTGGATAGGGCATTTAAAAAATGGTCCTACTTGTTGAGGAAATCTCCCAGGCTTTCATATGAAGGTCTTAAACTTTTTAATTTTCCTGTGAATGACTCCCTCAGGTTTTCTGGTTGAATGTGATTTCCTTCACAGTTAAAGGCTGAGCACCTAAGAATTCACTGGAAGAACCTGAAAGTAGTGGTTCCACCTGCATGATGCATTGATCACATGGCAGATGAAGGTCCATTGGGATATGAGCTGTGACTCTTTCACAATGGGCTTGTTCTTGCTAACTAATCTGGAGACGTGCCTGAGGTCTTGTTCCCACTATAAATGCCCTTCAAAATGCAGAGGCTCTCCATTCCTGAAAAGTCATGCTTCTCATCATTTTGCAGTAAAACATAAGTAATGATGTGTAGTTTGGAGGGTGTCTTTGTGTTGCTGAAGTGGCTAAGCCATCCTTGTTACTTTTCATGTAAAAATGCTTGTTTATCTAGATGTCTTAGGAGTTTTGTTAGGAAAACATTCCTCTTGCTTGGGTTTGTCCCAGGATACCATACTATTGTGTCTTCACAATAATGAACAAAAGTTTGGAAGTCAAGTTTAATTAAGAACTGAGGGAGTTGAGGGGTGTAGAAATATGGCTAGCTGGCAGGCAGTAATTCAGTCACTTAGGTAGCTGTTGCTATGTGTGAATACTTACCGCAATAGCAATGCTGAAAGTAATAAACCCGAAGTAACCCACTTGCTTTATTTGTGGTGCCTTTCTGAACTGCAGGCATCATCCAGGTGATGTGTCACAGACACATAGCTAGTATTTCAGGGTTGGTTGTTCTTCAGTTGAACTTGTATTCTGGTGAATGTTAGCCCCTTGGTAAGCAAAAATGAAAGGAACCTGAATCATCTGCATCTTGCAAATTGATTCTTAACATGTATATAGTGTGTTCCTCAAAAGAAAGAAGTGGGGGAAGAGATGAGGAAGGGGTGTGTGTTTGAAATGTTCTGTGAATATTGGACTTGCTGGTCAAAAGCTCTGAAAAGAATAAACTTGGGAGATGACTTTTTTCTGACATGGCAACCGTTGTTTATGTTTGAAAAATGAAATCCCTCTGTTAAAGGAAGAACATAGGTTGTGTAGAGTTTTCAAGATGGAAGTTGTATGCCTGCTCATCAAGGCACATTTTTACTACGAAGACTTCCCTCATTTTCTTCACCTGCTACTGAAAACCTATTCAAATAGTAAGGCAAGGTAATGTAGATCATTTGGGTGATGAAATTTAATACTAAGCCTTCCTGTAGGTGAAAGAAGCAGGAAAGCTGAGATAGTAAAGAATCCTTGAGCTATACATTCACTACTTCCCATTGCTTTCCTACCTGACACGCTTGAGCTCAGAATTGTTTTTTCAGGTTCATCCTAGCTATGTTTTGTGCCATTTTCCTCTTATCGGATAGACTAAGGAATTAAACCATATAAGTTTTTTGAAGAAGCTGTTGTTGAATGTCACTTCCTCTGCTAAGCAGCTTTGCTGAGGGATGCAGATACTGAGCTTTTCAGACACTAGGGAGTATATCTGAAACTATGCACCCCATTTTTTCCTGTACCTTATTGCAATATGGACTAACAGTAGTTGACTGAGTAGTCTTGTTTTTCCCCTCTCCTCATGTGCTCTATATGCCTAATATTTTTGAATATAATTCTGTGGGCTGTAACCATGTGGGGTACTTTGTGAAAATGATCTCTTGGTTGTTGTAATGTATTTAGTCCAGGAATGATAAACCTTATAGCATTGCTATTGGTGCAATTGTGCCATACAACTCTCTACATCTTGTGCTGAGCTTCTTAATCACTCTTTGAAAAACATGCACGTGTCTGGCAAAACCAGCTTCCAATTACTTTTAGTGAAGCTTTCAGATATATCTAACTGTTTAGAGCTTGAGGTAGGCTGGATGAAAGGGTCCAGTCTCACCTTGTGCATTTGATGTTGTTCGGGGTCACTTTGCTGTAACTTGCTCTTCCAAGCTGAGGCTTCAGAGACTTGTTTTTTTTAACAAGCCTGACAAACCAGGAATGAAAATACTCAGCTTTTAGTCTCCTTGAAGACAAAATAAACACTGTGCAGTCAGGCACAGCATTGCCATTGCAGAACTGAGCGGAGCTTGCAATTTTTAATATTTCATTATTTTTATTTTGGAAATAGACTAGTCAAAAGGTGGGTATTGTTAGATTTTACAATGTCTTCCAGGGCAGAGCAGTTGATTTCCTGCCTAATTAACGTATTGCTTTGTGAAGTGGTTTCTAAAGCCTTGAGATCCTTTGCATTTACATATATTTGCATAAATAACGCTAGAAGGAAAGTGCTCTGGAGAATATGACTGGGACTTCTGGTGGAGCTGTCAGGATTCACTGTTGCACTTCGCTACCTGTTTCACAGCTCCCTCTGACAAAGCAGACAGCTTTGCAGCTACCTTGGAAGGGTGTATTAAATGAAATGAAAGGGTGATAGAACTGCGGTCAGACAAATCCAACCGTAGAGCTCTGCTCTGAGGCTGCTCACACTGGTCCAGGTTATGGGCAGTGGAATCTGCTCTTGAAAGTGTGTGAGGTGATTGACCAGATAGAGCTGTTTATCCAGTGTGCATGTCTAAAGTTTTGGGAAGATAATTTCCAGCAGGAATTTGAATGACATTGAATGACATTGTTTTAAAGCTGAGTTAAACAGACAGCCAAGGGAAATTCTCCACAGTATTGTTCATCTTTAACTATCCAGGCTATGGCTGCAAACTAGTTGCATTGCTTTAATGGAAATATACAATATTTCCTGTGTGAATATAGACACATTTACGCAAGTGACATTTTCCTTGTCAGCACCAATGCTATGAAACTGAAGGCATTTAATCTTGTTAACTTTCCAGGGTGATTTACTAATGAACTTAATTATTTATTAGTGTTTTTTCCCCTTTTTTTCCTTCCAAGGTCTACTTAAGGTCGGGAAGCATGAAATAGTAACTAACCTGAAGCCAGTAATGTTGCCGTGTAAAGGCTTTGCTGTTAAAGATTTCCAGAGATCTAAAGCTGGTGTTGCACCTTCCCTCTCTGGAAGGGGAAGAGCATTTCCTAGGAGAGAGGGTAATTTTGTTTGGGGGTTAATGTCATTGTTGGGCAGTTACGTTTTCCTGATTTCTGGGTAAGTTGTTGACTTAAAAGCATGGCTTTGCTATTGGAGTAGACAAATGTGAATGAACAGTGGTCCTACCTAAAACCTCACCTTCCTGGGGACACAGGAGAGCCCCTTTAACAGCAGTGTAAGTGTGGCCATGTGGTCAGCCAGGTCAGTTGCAAGTCCTGCTGAAAGCCTATGGAGGTTGGCAGGGAGGAGCAGAAAGGACAGGGATGGTATATGGGTTGCTTTCATTTAAAATAATGAGGAAAGATTACTTCTCATGGCCTCTTTAAGCGCTGGTAGGAGCAGTGGGCAAGAGATCCCACTGGGAGTTGGACTGTGTGATTCCTTTCTCCAGAGGAAAGGTTAAAGTCTTAGTTCAATCCAGGTGTGAACCATGTCCTTTTCTGGGCTGTATTGGTTTCTCTCCCTGTTCAGAGGCTTTGAAACTTGGGAAGTGTTCTGGTGATAATCAAGAGGAATAGCAGTAAAATCTTTAAGGCAGCTGCTGCTTTACCAGCAAACCTGTCCTGATGAGCCAGTTTAGATGACAGCAAGCTCAAGAATAGCAACAGACACCAAATTGTCTAGGTCTCTTGTAATTAGCTTCACCCCTTTTAACACATAATCAATATTGCACTTTTTATGTCGTGAAAGGAAGCAGTAAAATCTTATGACTGATATTGCCAGTTTAAATACCGTTGTCTCAGCAGAAATGTTTTTCATATGTACTTTCAGCAAATGCTTGCCAGCTAAAATGTAAAGGAAATAAAGATGTAGCCTCCATAAAGGTTTTGTAAAACAACCTTTTGTAAAGCAGGTAGTCTCTATCCATGATGACTTCGGGATATCTTGGAAATGCATTAGGTTTAATCCATTTTATTGTTCTGTCTTTAATGCTGGGTTGTCTTTTTATTTTTTTGCAACGGGTGACAAAGAAAACCAGGCGATGGTTCTGCATCTTTGTCATGAAATGGAAGCTTACTCTACTTTTTTCAGTTAGTCCTCTGGTGAGCCTCCTTCATGGCATTACGTGAGACTATGGAAAGTCTTCTTTACATAAAAGAAATTGTATCCTTTTTTTTCCATGGTTAGTGTCTCTTCCCTTCTATTTTTGAATGCGCCTCACACCTCTGTAGCCGTGTTCCTTTCCAGACTAGAGTTGTGTCTTAGTAAGCCTTTCCCCAAGGGACAGCTTACACTTATTCTGAATAACAGTTTGCTGGATAGGTAGTGCTGTATTAGCTTGTTTGCATCTACATGTCTTTAGGGAATCTGACTATATGCTCCCAGTAGGAGCCTTGGAAGTGATAACTTTAAATTGTGGTTCAGTTTTAGATGTTACTTCACTTCTACTTTCAGAAGCAGGAGCTGTTGGCCTTGCTCCTATTCTTATCTTCCTTTTTTCAATGTCATCAGTATCATACTCTTGCCCAAGCTGTTGAACTTGCCAGTTCAGCAGAAAACACATCCTTATTTTAGGGATATTTTTGTGGGATTTGACAAGTACTGGAGCTGGTACAAAAGGGATATGCAGAACTGCCCAGCAAGGTGCAGGGAGCAGCTGTGCAATGAGTCTTGTCCCCTTTGTGATGGGAGCAATCTGTTGGGTTTAGTGTTGTGCATCTCTTCAGCCTCATCCTTTTTTAGTTAAATCACTCATATTGGGTACCTTTGTGAGCTCTCACAGCAGTGCTATTCTATAGCTGTATTTAGCAAGCAGGTTTAATATTTACATGGCCAAAAACTGTAAGAGGACTTTATTGGAAATTACATGGTTTTTTTTTTTCTTCTGCAGCTACAATGCACTGCCATGTGTTTTATATGGTATGTCTAGTAGCTAACTCTCCTACTGAGAACTTGTTCTGTATCTACTGCTGTCCAGCACACTGTTTTAATTTGTGCTTTTGTTCAGAGACTGCATCAGTCTTTTCTCTCTTCCACTCCAATAGAAGACATGCTTCAAAATTCAAGTGGTTTCTTCCGAGTGACAGAATTGTCTTTTCTTATGCAGTCTTTCTACTAGATTGTGTCCCATCAGTACAAATTGAAGCAGATCAGCACTACCTGTGGCATAAGGTAAAGGGATAAATAACTGTGGTCAAGCCCTTCTCAACTGTGTCTGTGGCTTTCATAAAAGGTCAAGTTCCTACTGCTTAGTTTATGCTGACTTTAGTATTTGTCTGATGATCCAGCTAATCAGTTCAGCTTGATAAAAGATGAGAGGCTAATCTGGCAAAAAGTCTGTGTTTTGGGTTTTTCATTTGCTCATTTTGCAGGGTTCAAATGCTGAATTGACTTGCTTTCTGATCAACGGGTTTGGTAGAGAGGGGGAGAAGAGGAGAGACTGTTTGCTCTTGCCAAGCAGCAACATCTAATTCAGCTCAGCTGTGAAGCAAAAGGCTGGAAACTTGCAGCCAGAGCTGATCGGACTGCTGGCTACTGGTTGGGTTGGTCTGTACCAGCTGAGCTCAGCAAAAACCCATCACATGCCAGAGGGGTAGGAGGCACGATCTAGCCTGAAAGCTGGCTTAGCCTCTCTGAGCAACACAGCTGATGAGCAAAATTAACACTATAGTGCTGCATTATGTTGTATAGTAGTCCTTTGAGTTTGAAGCAGTTACTCATATTCACACAGGGCATGTGCATCAAATTCTTCTGGAGTATTCTAGACCTGCTACTGGATCAGTATTGTGGGGGCGTTCATGTGTTTTGTTCTTTTTGTTTTTGAGCTTCCCTTTTCTAACATTGTTTCTGCAAGAGTTGTTTCAGTCGTGGCTACCTACCTCAGTTCTCGTCTTGTCTTAAATAACCTTGGATGTTCTGTGATACCTTACATCAATAAAATACTATCATGTGGAAGTCTCCAGAGAGAATTATGACTGCATGCTTGTGCAGGTGTTCCTGGGACGTGTTACACTGCCCCAGTTTTCTTGGTATGTGGCCAAACTAGCTTATTTCATTTTGATGCTGTATCATACACACTTCTAGTTATTGTGATTGGTTTTAACACTTCCTTTTCCTTTCTGCATTTTCTGCACAATGCTATTGTGAGATCTGTGTATTGATGTATGTCATGATTCTGTTAAGCAGTAGGTTTAAATGAGGTTTCTGGACAAGAGTTTTGATGCTTGGTTCTAAAATAGATGTAGATAGCTCTGGTAAATGCTTAAGAACTTTCTTTTTTGCCTTGAGATTAGACTTCAGACTTGAATTCAGATCTTGGATGCTAGTTTGCGCATGTTGGGTGTCACTAGTGCCTTGCTGTCCTATGGTTCATTTGCAAAAGGTAGCATATTTATTTGAAATTGAGGTGGTATTAAGTATATCTGACTGTGTATGTGTGTAAGATGCAGATGTATTGGTGGTCAGGTAGACAGCTACTTTTATTTGTGCAACAAAAGAAACAACAGTAAATACCATACCAGAAGTGGAGAATGGCGTATTCTAATACATCCTTGTAATTTCAGGAGACTTAAAGCACAATCAGTGGTCTTGGCAGATAGCCAAGGGCACAGGCGGCTTCTGGAACTCTTCCAGCTGCTAATGGAGTGTGGATTCTGATTAAATTTAGCTGTGGCCGCGAAGTCTTGGTCTGTGTTCATCGATATGTTAAAATGTATGTGTTTCTTAACTATTAATATTTCATTTAAAAATCTGTTTTCATACTTGAAGGCAGCTTTACATGAATCCTTGTAACATAGAATCCTCCTATATGTGAAGCACAGCAAAGATTGAAATAACAGCATCATGTGAGTGAGAGGCTGCAGTCCACCAAATCTTCTAGGGTTCTACTGTAAAAACTAGCTGTTCTAAAAGCTTTAAAATATTTTTATGTTGGAAGCTTCAGATCCTCCCAAGAGATGCTGCTGCAATTAGTTATATGAAGTCTGTTGTTGACAGAATTAGCTGGTTAACACCTGATAGAGCAGAATTGTGGTGTGGTAGACAGGGCTTTCAACAAGATTTCAGGCTTTTAGTTTGGACACAAGCCTGCTGGACCAATTGTCTGCCTATCCTTTTTACTACAGCTGAAATAATTACAGAGAAATGGAATGATAGAGTGGTGCCTCGTACTTGCTAGAGACGGGAGAACATATTAGAGCAAGGTGGTAGAATGAGGTTGTTAATTTAATTTGGAAGAAACAGAAATTATCCATCCTCAGACTCCACAGACTGACTACTTAAGAATTGCTGGGCTAACATCAGAGACAAGTCTAGTTCTGCAAGTCCATTCCTCCTAAAGTAAAGAGCATTTGTAGCTGATCTAATACAGCAACTAGTTTGGGAGAAAAGTGAATTACTGTGGCATTTGTATGAGTGCTGGTACGAGCCTACGTAATAGGTGGCTGTATATTGAATTAGTTCAGCTCTCTACATAGAAGAACATCAGTGTTGTTGTTTGGGGGATTTTTTGGGTTTTTTTTGTGGGCTTTCTTGGGGTTTTTTGTTGGTCATTTTTTTGGGGGGATTTTTTGTATTATGGGTTCTTTTTGGTATCAGGGGTTTGTCAGGTGAAGGAGCAATAAAAGGTGAGGTAATTTTTTTTCTGGGAAGTATCTCAGACATTTGATGCTAAGCCATTACTGTATAAGTGTCTACAAAAGCGAATAGCTGTGCCTCAGTAAACTTCTTGCAAAGAATTGTGGTTGAGAAGCCTCTAAATAAGGCTGTATCTGTAAGAGAAGGGTAAGTCACCCGTGTGGATGATTTGAGAAACTCCAGGCCTTGCTTAGCTGTTTCTGTTCCAAAGAACTAACATATCATTTTACAGTAATGTAACTGCAGTGATACTGTAGATCGGTTCTAGTGTCTTTGAACTGCCCTTGTCCTTCCTACAGCATTGTTTAATCCTGTAATGAAATTTGCAGTGGTTCTGTGTTATTACATATGCTGTGTTATTATGGCTAATGATTCTTAAATACTGACTTTTTATTTATCAAAAACTGATGGGTCTGATTAATTGATGCATTTCTCCCTAGCCTCACTTTTGTTCCTTGCACTGATTAGCTTGCAAACTGTTGGAAGTGAACGGGCAGAAGTCTGTGTGTAACAAGGCTTCTGAGTTCCTGCTGAACTTCATGGTGTTCCTGATGGAGACTCCAGCAGCACTTACCACATTGTATCTTTGAGCAAGACTTCTGTCTTTGTTGGATTTGTATTTTTATGCTGGAGAGGTGAAACAAAACTATATAGTGAGGGGAGGCTATTGTGTGCAGAACAGTACTTTGTCTCTTAAAGAAACTGGAGTGTGTATTGTGCAGAGGGGCTAGAAAAATTAAATTACCTTGAGAATAAAGCAATTAAAACTAAGGCTAAAACTAAGGGAGGTAAAACTAGGGAGCCATGTTCTGCCCCCACTGAAGAAGCATAAGGTTAAATGACTTATTAGTTAACCTGATGTAGTGAGCATTTGAATACGCTTATTCCAGTGTGTTTTAAACCCAGTTTTCTAGTCTGAAGAAATATTGAATACTTGGAAGCCAAGTGTGAATGTCAAGCACAGGTTTTGGGGGAAGACTAAAGAGAAAAATCAGATCACTTTTTAGTATTTCTGAACTCCATTGTGTCTTATGGATCAATCAAATTCTGCCTTCACACTGTGGAACTACAAGGTAGCTGGTTTGGAAGGCATTAGCTTCATTCTAAGCACCATCATTCTAGAATTGATGAGACAGCTAAGTCTATATCTAATGCAAATTTAATGTTGTGGTGTAAATGACAGATATTCATCTTTTCTATAAGTGATGCACAGTGTACAGCTTGTGGGTGGGAAAATTAACAAAATTAAGGCTGCATGATGCTGTTCAGGTCTGGGTAGTTCTAGCGTGATGTTCAGCACAAGTTTTTGTTTTACAATTTAAATGTAACTTTACAGTTTTTATTATGTAACAGCCTCCCGTACATAAGATAATAGCTACTTGTCATTGCATCATGTGTGCATGGTATACATAAATAACACTTGAACGGGTGAAAGAACAGTTCTTGTATGTAGTTGTATTAACTTTTTTGAGGACTTTCACTTAGCTGTCAAATCATAACTGATCCTTTTGAAGGTGTCCTGATGTGTCAGGTAAATCTAACAGGTCCCTGAGTAGGTGATTCAGAGCACTCTTGTGTCCAGCCAGCATTGTGTAAGTGCAGCAAATGTGTAGTTAAAATCATTTAGTGCTTCTTAACTAAGTGGATTTTCTTAATGTGAATCTCATTGTTTAAGATGTTTATTTTTGGTTTTAAATCCTGAATTTGACTCCTTTTGCAAACAGAGCTTAGGGAATCTTATTCCTTTCTGCATTGGAGCTCTAACCTAAAAAAAGTTTCCTTCTCCAAGGTAGTGATTGTTTCAACTGGTGGAGCATCATTCATCATTTATTCCTACATGTCCTGCCTCTTGGAAAACCCTTGGCCTGCATGGAGTAGGGAGTCTGGCTCATTTCATTCCTTCTCAGAAAGCACCAAAAAGAACATATTGTGCCCAGCTTCCAGCCTGGCTTCTGCTTTTCTTTTCTATTTTTTTTTTCCTTTACTACGTAAATCATGGCGGGGGGGAGAGTGTGTACCAACTTATTTACAGTGGTAGCTGGAGGAAGCGAGCATGATTAAAGCAGTACCTCTAACGTGGGTATTTCCAATTTTCTTTATCTGGTATGCTTTATAATTTCAAATGGTTATTGCCTTGGGTCTGATAAGACCATTTTAAAGGACACTTTAAGCATTTTAAAGGACACTTAAAAAGTGAAAGCAAGGTGAAGCTGAGCACGGAAAGTATGTTAAAGGAAGATGATACTCTGCAGCAAGTGGCTTACTGAAAATGCATTTCTCCTTGCTGTGGTGTGTGTGGAATGTACAGTCAAAGATGTTTGCTTTATAAGGAATCTTAAATAAGACTTCTTCTAAATAAAGTCTTTCTTACAAGGACTGCATTGAAAAATGAAATACTATGCTATGTTCTTCTCTCCCGTGTAGCTGTAAAGCTTTTTACATTGTATTGTCCCAGCTAGTATATAGCAGTACCACCTATATCCATGGGACTTACTGCCTGTTGCTCACAGCAGTTACTCAGTGTATGTACCTGACCAAAACGATACCATAAGTAATTTGCATATCATCAGTTTGTCATAAACCAGCTTCATGTCGTTTACCTACAAAGCATTACAGTAATCCATTTTAAGTGGCGTTAGCAAAAATTCCTGAGGTGCTCGGGGACCTCAGTTGCAAAATTAGACAGATGGGATGATGCGTATGAAAAGATCAGGTTAAAAAAAGCCAGTTAGCAATTCCTTTAGGAAATGCTTCCGCTCACAACCTGTATAAAGCTGATCTGTAGACTTAAATATGCCAAATATCTGAAAATGGTCTTAAGTTTGCTCCATCCTTTGACTTCTCATCTGTTTAAACCAAGATCCTGATTCTCTGTTTATTATCCTTTTTTAGACCAGTTGCCTGCTGTTGTATGATGCTGAGACTGAGTTGTCTTTGCTTGGGGCTTGGCTAACACAAAATGAGGAGCAGTGCTGCCCTTTGAGGGTCTGTGGCACCCACTTAATGGTAGGAATGCCATTAGAAAGATGTATGTTGGAAGGAAAATTAAATTCTCATACTGGCAGGGAGATGATCTGGGTCTTAGGGGCTGCAGAGTGTTGGGTGCAAGTGATTTGACAGCAGTACTTAATTATCATCAGTTGGTAACTAAGAAAAGCAGTTAACCTCAGCTTGAGGAGTTACGTACTGACTGCTTTTAGTGCAGGTTGTTAGTTCAGCAGTAGCTCTGGTTATTTTGCTGATTCTGGGACTTTTTTTGCTTGTTTCTGTGGTGGTGGGGTTTTGGTTTTGTTCTTTTTTACAGTAGTGCTCAGACATATGAATTACCAAAAAGGATGATTGAGGTATTTTTCATGCCTTCACTTCAGAATGTTGAGAAGAATGGTTCAGTTCACCTGCTTCAGACAGGTGTAGTCAGAAATCTTTAACTCTGTATTTTTAACCTTTTCTGATTGAAGGAGCTTGTCCAAAATGCAGAAAACAAGAGCTTGGCTGCCCCTCAACCCTCCCACTTGCTTCCCATATGTGAAGCTTCGTGCACAAGCTTAATTCGTCAATACATATGACCCCTCTAGGCTCTGCTGTTGTAGTGCTTCAGCCGAAGAGCTTGACTTTGGCTTCCTCCAAAGTTGCATCTGTAACAGGAAAGTAGACAGCTTGATCACTTGCCTAGGAAGTAATGGGTGTGATTGAAAGAGGAACAGGTCGGTTGTCAAGTTAATGCAGCACTGTGTGCATTCATGAACTCCTGATTTACCTATATTCTCTTCCAGGGGAATCCTTTCCCTTTCCCTAAAAGGGGATTTCACCTTCACCTCCTTCCTAAACTCTGGTATGTTCCAGATTTTGGAGTCGTCACATGCTTGAAATGAAAACCCATGCTAGTGCTCCTATATGTTTTCCCACAGTTATGAATTCATCAGTATTTGAAAGCAGACATGTGTTTAGCTTATCTGCAAAACCATTTTTAAAATAAATGCAGTAGCATCGAGATAATGGTAATGCTTCTAACTAATCGTACCCTTGAGCACAAATGCAGTTTTGTCCTGTTGTCTCTTTGAAAACATGTGTTTCCCAGATCAATCTTGTTTCACTTTTGAAGCCTTTTAAACCTGATCTTGACTTAGTATGTGTCATGTGTGATTGATGTAGAGGGGCTGTCTCTTTATTCAGTGGTTCACAATTAACAAACTACTGCCATGCACTTGTTTCTTATAATAGCGTTTGAAAAATAAAACAAAGTGTTCTTGTTTGAATGGTTTTGAGTAGTTTGTCAATAATCCACATAGGCCCTGTCTATGAGAGTATGTCAAGTGGTTTGAATTCATTCACTTTTACTGAACTTCTCCATAGTCTAAATGATAACTTTGGGGATTGATCTGGGTGGGTTGCTTTTTTTAGATTCGCATATAAATTGGCTGTGTGGAAACTGTATTTATTCTAGCACTGATTCCTTGCAGTGCAAGAAGGAGTTAGTAAACAAATAAATTTCAGGTACTGCTTTGGATGCTAAAAATCTGGCAGAGATTTAGGACCTAATTTAGGAGTCAATGGATGTATCTTAAGTTATTTTAGACACTACAGACGAGGTACAGCTGTGAAGAGCTGCAGAAGAGTGAAGAGCTGCAGAAGAGCACAGGTGACTGGATTCCCGGTGTTGGCATTTGTCAGGGTAGTTATCTGAAAGTGATGTGTTGAGGAGGACAGCCCCAGCTTTGCATTGAAAGTGATGAATGCTAACCTGGCCACAGCCATTCAAGAGGGAGGTCCTAGTACTATGTGAGCATTTAATAGGAATCAAACAAGCAATTGTCTTGAGTTACTAGAAGATGAATAAACCAGGAAAGGCTGCTGTGTAAATTCAGCTTGCATCCACATTATGAATGCTATGTGCAGTCCCCTCCTGCTAAGAAGTACAGAAAAGCATAAAGATCAGTTGGGGGCAACAAAGATGATCAAAGATATGAAAGCAGCTTAGTCAAGATGAAGAGTCAAAATTTGTTAGGCTGAAATAAAGATGACTGAGGGAGATGTGAAGTCTTGGAAGTCATGAGTTAAACTGAGGACTGGGTAGGAAGTGATTAACTTTTTCTATGAAGGACATAGCCAGGTTCAAAACCACCAAGTCACAGTTCATGCAGCAGACTTGAGTTTTTACAGGTTATAAGTTAACAATCTTTAATCACAAATCACGGTGACATACTACAGACATGCTAGCTACATTGCAAGGAGCAGCCCTGAATTTTAAACTGTCAAGGTGGTAGACACCTGCTTTGTTAATTGCAACTTATTTATTGCTACTCCAGTTCAAAATAAATGTATAATTTCTGTATTTCTTTAAATACCTTACAGCACAGTATAAACTTCACTGAATTCTAGTTATCTTGCTGTAGTGAGTTTGAAACCAGTCAAATGTAGTGCTACATTTGTTTTGATGTACTTTTTTGCTTGCCTTAAAAGTTTCCCTAGCTAATTCTTCAGTTTGGTTTTGTATTTTATATTTGTTATTAAAAGAGGCTAAATAAAAATACCACTGATGGAGAAATATTGTGATATGTAGTTAACTTCATGGGTTCACACAGGGAGTGCTACTTGGAGCTTGATGTTTCCTTCTGTAGTTTAACCTGTGAGACTGCTGTCAACTTTATTAGACACTGTACAAAAGACTCATCAATGTAAGGGAGGCAACTGATAATAAAGACCTGTGTTTAGTCTTTGCTTTACCATCTAATCTTGGTGCTTGCAGTAGTCCACGTGGGTAATCACAGTGATGAACTTTACTTTCCCTTGTAAAAGGACAGAATGAGGTAAAGCTCTGCTGAAGAATTTATTGTAAGTAATCTTGCCTTTGTTCTTGACATACCACCTCAGCTAAAATTAAAGATCGTTTCCTTGATTCAAGTAGTGTAATCAGCAGCTAGGTTAATAGCTTTTTTTCAAGTGCAGGGTTTTTATGGTCAATGTGTTTCAAAACTTTGCCTCAAGTGCTGCATCATCCAGTAGTGGCAGTGGTTGCTTATGTGGACTACTGGCATATGTATATACATATTTCTGCTGCTGTGTTTGCTTCTCTTTTTGAAAATGTAACTGATACCTACTCTCGCATGGAGTGATATCATTGTCGTTTACTCTGTGTGTCAAGATGTGTAAGAATGAATTGTAGTTTTAATTTTTTCCTGCAGCTTTTAGCTGATTAAAGTACAAAATTGAGGTGAATAAAGTACAAAATTAAAGTAACTTTTTATCACGGTCCAAAGCTGCTTCTTATTCTGTTTAAGCCTTAAGAAAAGAAAATGTAAAGCTGAATCGCAGTGAAGGAATTGCAGCTAGTGGTCAGAGGTGGACACTGTAATCTCTGTACAGTATCTAAAAAACCCAGTAAAATTGCTTTGATGCTTTTTTGGGGGGGGGCTTTAACAGGATCTGAGCAGAGTTACTAACCTGACTTTTTAAAATTATATAAAACATTGAAGTATTAAAGTAGCGATTACTTACTTGCTTCTCTATGTTGTGTAGTTAAAGGCTTTCCTTTCAGTGTACTCTTATTATCACAGAATAGGTTGTGTTGGAAGGGACTTCCAAAGATCATCTAGTCCAGCTCTGCTGCAGTGAGTAGGTACGTCTTCAACTGGATCAGGTTACTCAGAACCACATCCAGCCTGGCCTTGAAGGTCTCCAGGGATGGTGCATCCACCACTTCTCTGGGCAGCCTGTGCTAGTGTTTCATCACCCTCAATTTAAAGAATTTTTCCCTCACATCCAGCCTGAACGTTGCCTTTTTCAGTTTAAAACCATCACCCCTTGTCCTATCGCAACATGCCCTGCTAAAAAGTCTTTCCGAATCATTCTTATAGGCCCCTTTTAAGAACTGAAAGGCTGCGATAAGGTCTCATTGGAGTCTTTTCTCCAGACTGAATACCCCCAACTATCTCTGCCTTTCCTCATAGGAGAGATGCTCCATCCCTCTGATCATTTTTTGGGCCCTTTTCTGGATCCTCTCCAACAGGTCCATGTCTTTCCTGGAATGAGGACTATAGCTGGACACAGTACTTCAGCTGGGGTCTCACCAGAACACAGTAGAAGGAAAGGCTTTTCATTATGTCTGAATATTTTAATAAACAAGAGGTTTTCATATGACCACATCAAGTTTACATGCCTTGTATTATGTTCATGGTAAACTTGAAGTGTCTAGATAGTTTGTGATCAATTTCCATACAAATGCTCCTAGTATGGGGAACAAACAAGGAGTTAGAGATGTGTGCACATCTGCGGGGATATGATATAATTGGTATCACAGAACATGGTGGAATGGCTCCTATGACTGGAGTGTGGAATGGAAGGTTACAGGCTCTTTAGGAAAGACAGGCCCAGCAGACAGGGAGGGGGAGTTGCTATTTGTGTTAGGGATAGGCTGGAGAGTATGGAACTCTGTCTGGGGACAGGTGAGCAGTTGACAGAGTTTGTGGGTCAGAGCTAAAGGGAGAATAGCAATGGGAGACATTATTGTAGGGATCTATTACAGACCCCCTGACCAAGAGGACTTGGTGGATGAAGCACTCTATAGACAGATAGGAGCAGCCTGACGCTCGCAGGCCCTTGTTCTCATGGGGGACTTCAACCACCCTGATATCTGTTGGAGGGATGGTACAGCCTGGCACA
>JANRGW010026462.1:0-11222 GCA_024733675.1 Psilopsiagon aymara | reverse complement strand
CTAACCTAAACTTCCCCTGTTTAAGTTTGAACTCGTTACCCCTTGTTCTATCACTACAGTCCCTAACAAAGAGTCCCTCCCCAGCATCCTTATAGGCCTCCTTCAGATACTGGAAGGCTGCTATGAGGTCTTCACGCAGCCTTCTCTTCTCCAGGCTGAACAGCCTCAGCTTTCTCAGCCTGTCTTCACATGGGAGGTTGCCTCCATTTCTCTCAGAGAAAGCTGGAGTAAGTTGTTTGGAAACCTCATTAGAATAGTAGGTGCTAAATATTAATATGAGCACTCTATCATCTATAAGGATAATACCCACAAAGACTACAAAAATATGCTGAACAAAGGAGTGAGCTTGATTCCTCCTTGTTCTCCTGGTAGAGGGCACAGTGCTGCAGACTGCCACAACACAAGCTCTAACAGAATCTCAGCATGTCCCAACCAGCATTTTATCAAGAAAATGTTCCTGTACGGTTGGAGGGCATTAGGTTTATATAAGGCTGCAAATGGGCCCACTCTACAATCCTGAAACTGTTACAATCTACAGGATCTGTATCTGATCTGTAGCCTGAAGGACTTCAGGGAAGTTTGGCTGCATTACATTTAAATTTTAGGCGCCTGGCCCAAAAAGCAACTCTACACTCCTGAAAATGGTACCTATGCTCAGTAGAGTGCGGGGCATCTGAGTGCCTATGCACTCATCCTGCCAAACACTTAAAATGGATTATTCACCATTACTGAATGGTAAAAACATAAGCTGGCCATTCAGGAACAGAAGTGTATCTATTAATTCTCACCCCTTTCTGAACATTAAGTGCTTTCTGAAACTCTGAGCTAGCATGTACAAACCAGGATATTCACATTCCCAAATCGTCTCTGTGATTCAGATAGCTCATCACTCCTTCTGATAATGAAAAATTAGTTAGTGATAGCAGTGGCAAAGCCGTCTCCATACAGTAAGCCACAGTAAGACACTCTCCATCAAATATGATACTTAAGGTCAAGGTATTCTAAAGTCTAAGGAAATCACCTCACCTCATCTCCAACCTGACAGGAAAGTAGCCCTAGTTGGCTGCCCTATAACAAACATGGGAATTTGATGAAGATAGAGATGTCCTGACTACCACTATAAAAAAACCTGAAGTTGATTCTACAATTTAGTATTACAATTATATTTATTTCAACTTCAGTCACCTTAATTTCCATGGTAGGAACCGCAACATCATCCAAGTCCTTTAGTTTAACAATTGGCTGGTTAGCAGGAATACTTATTGCTTCTGTAATTAAAAGGAATTCATGTTTTTAAATTCAGAACTACAAACATACATCAAAGTTCACAAAAAACACGTATTTTGAGACTCAGAACCTCACTGCATACTTCAGTTGAGCTGATGAAGTTGACCAGACAACGAGAGTTTTCTGGAGTTTCATACTTGGTGTATGAACCTCACAGTGCAAGTAATTACCATGACTTATAATACAGACTAAGTTTATAAAAAACAGGACATAGTGCTAGCACAGTACCTCTTTTAACTAAATATCAGTATTTAAAAATACACTTTTTAATCCAAGAAAATATAACTTCTCTATTAAAAAAAAAAAAACAAAACAAAACAAAAAATGTTTTTCCAAGACTTACTTCTTTCAGATTTCCATGGCGTAGCATCTACATTTGCTAATATGATGTAAGCATCACAAAGTGCTTCAATATGTCTAACCATACAGGCTCTCCTTTTTCTTACGATATTGATTATATTTCTGGCAGCCTCCATTCTGTCCTAGAAAACCCCAATGGAATACAAACATCAGATCTTGCAAACTACACCTTGTAATATTAAAGATGCATCATAACATGCAGTCAAACAAGTACAACTGAGATACATCCCATGAAACCAGAGCATTGCAATAATGGGCAGCCCTTTGTTGTATGAATAGAAATAAAGTGAAGAAATGTTCTGTGTTGTCTAATCTGAGACAATGAGTAAAATACTACTGGGAATGGAGACAGTGCACATCTGTCCAGACAATGTGCAAAAAACCTGCAAGAATTCTTCAGGAAGAGGGACAGGGAGTTTGGAATGCTCTTCCACCATCTGTTTCCGTTATTTCCTCCGGACAGAAGAAAAAGCCTGTATGCAAAAGGCAAAACTCTGACCGTGTCCCCCTTCTGTGCCTAATTCTGAGACACTTGGTAGAGATCTGTGTAATCCTACTCCTAAGAGTGGGACCGCAAAAAACAACAAACCTGAGAGCAACATGAAAATAGGCCACATGAAAACATGGTGAAAAATTGTATCGGAGCAGGGAAGAAGGTAATGACAACCAACCATGCTAGGTCTATAGAGATGGGGTAAATAAGGAGAATTAATCTAGATATGAGATGATTATAAAGACAGGTTAAAACAAAAATTAAGCAGTAACAACTTTAACTTGAAGCCACAGTTCGGTATAACCCATCATCATGGCTTTCAACATAAAACTGTCATATAAAGGAATGAAAGACACACTGCACAAGATTAAATACTTAGAACAGATGTTATCACTCAAAGCAGAAAAAATACTCAATTCAGTATTATTTTGTGTATTTTTAACAATAAACCCACTTAAGTCTTTGTTGCATCTAAAATGCCTTTTACAGGATCACACATCAAGGACATTTATTACAAAACTCTTTGCTGTTTGCTGTGGGAAATGTTAAATGTTTTGTTCAATCCCATAATTACTCCTTTCAATAATAATGACCAATGCATGCACAAAAGCAGGGTTTCTTATCATTAAAGCACTTTTTTTCCCTCCTATTACTTTTTCATAAAAAACAAAATGAAAGGACTGAATCTGATGGATAGAACAGAAATTTTTGTAGTCACCACATCAAGCTGGGAGATATCTTTCGGTGCATTTTTCATTAATTCGTTTCTTCTTATTGCATTTCGTTTTGTGAGGAGTTCATCTTTGTTAGCATTTGCCAAAGCTAGTATTATAAACAAAGTATGATGGGGATGATCCAGTGAAATTCTAGCTATTAGCTGCCAAGAGAAACAGTAAGATCCCATTATTGAAAACTGTACAGAAGAAAAAAAAAAAGACAAATTATCAATTTTTTTCAACTTCTAAGTTTTCTAATAAGAAACAAAAAGTAAAACTTGGACTGTATTTCCACAGCTAAAATACATTCAAAGCATACTCCTATACCTGCATAAAACTATTCTTAAACAACAAAGAAATCAATTAAATAGCATGGAAAAAAGTCCCCAATCCGCTCTCCATCTATACTGATTTTGCAGCACTCATTGTTAATTTGCCTTTATCACCTACATAACTCCTTTAGCTGCAATTGCACAAAGGAAGATATGTATCATTTAGAAGTATGCATGATGAAGCCAATCAACTTATCTTTAACAAAATAAGCATAGATTACATTATTCAGAACTTCATGAAATCCTAGACCACCCATCAACTTGGTTCCCATCCGAGCAGCCAGCTGGTACATTAGAGGCAAAAACTTGTATGAAGGGATCTTCTTGGCATTTTTCTGTAGTAGAAAACGTTCAGTTAGAAAGCTGTACAAAACACAAAAATCCCTGTAATCACAAAATACCAGCCAAGGGCTAGCAATTTTGGTCTTGCTTTTTTTTTTTTTTTTTAACTGGGAATAATCATTGCTGTATAATCAAATGGCAACCCAGTGAATATCACATCATCTTGGTTCATGTCTCCTAAACACTGCAAGTCCTTCGTAAGAAGGCTATTTTCTATTCTATCGGAGCAGAGCTTAGGTATGCTGATTCAGAATTCATTTCCAGATTCTTCGTGGCAAAAGACAATCCTAATTAAAAAGTACAATCTACTTTAAGACCTGGACCAATTGTTCATTACAAATATGAGTAAAAAACCACTTTCTATTTTTCAAAGTTACTTATAACACAAAGCAATTACACAGACCTCCGTTATAAACAATCACTCATGTAAGAGCTATCGGATTTCCTGCATGATTTTAGAAATGACAGAACCAACCTGAAAACTGGTTCTAGACCAGGAACTTTGCTGGTCCCTGGCTACTGTGTTATACACTCTGAAAGCATAGCCTTTCACCTAACATTATGTATAATGTAAGCTAGAACAAAGTACTAAAGGATGCTGGAAGATGATAGTCTTCCAAGTTTTGCAAAGAACAAGGTGACAACAGAGAACAGATCATGAGACTGTCATACTGACTTAATCATACAGACTTGTTAAATTAAAATACTAAATTAAATTGAGTTAATTTAAAATACACTGAATTACAGCTCTTTGATAAAAAACTGAAGAGCAATGACTGAAAAAAAGGATTTTTGAAGGAAAGTTAAGGAGATACACAGGAAAGCATACTGCACAGCACTGCATTTCATCTTCTAGAAACAAGAAGGACAAGAAGAAAGATGGATAATATCATGTCAAAGCATGAGGAAAAGCAACATCAGACATATACCTTCATCAGTTCATTGACTCGATCTACTCCAGAATTTTCAAGCCATAGAGAACAGAGTCGAAAGATCCACATATCATGTTCTTCTCCACTTAGTAAACAGCTGATATAGTTCTCCACTGCTTTACACAAGAAACGCTTACGATCCTCAGTTAGGGCATGCATGGCACATTCATCCAGTTGAAGCTCTCGCTGAACTTTTACTGTATATCTGTGTAAAGAGAAATTATTTTTAAGCAACTGTATATCTGTGTAAGGAGAAATCATTTTTAAGCATTTTAAGTAATGAACTTACAGCAGGTCTGTTGCAAGTTCTCTCCCTAACTTAATGTTTTTTTAACTTGTTTTGTACGTACAAGCACAATAAATTGAACTACCGAGAAATCAAATTGTGGGAGGTACTCCTTGAGTGTATGTCCATACTGGACCAACACTTTAAGTAAGTTTTCAGTAGTTTTGTTTTTCTTTTTAATGATTTAATCTCAGTATTGGGTCATAAATGTGAATATCCAATACCCATCATTTCTGTAGAGACTTCAGTTTCCAACAGCTGAAGTTCAATTTTTTCTGCTCACTTGCAATTGCATTTACTAAATCTTCAAGAATTCTGCATTAAGATGAATTCTACTCTTTCACCAAATATGCAATGGAGAAAAATCTCAAAGTTATTTATTTTTACTCTGCAGTATTCTCTCTGACAAATAAACTGAACAGATCCAGGGAATAAATGTTACTTCTGGGCCATGACCATCTGTGCTGTTTAATTGTTGTAAATTCTCCTTGGCTTAGTTTTTGTCCACACTAACTACCTAGAGCTCTCCTAGACCATGTTCAAGCACATTTCAGAAACTATTTGCAAGAAGCACAACAGACTTGGACACTATTTTGTGCAGAAGGAAAAACTCAGCTGTAGAGACGCGACATGCTGTACCACTTGTTTAGAGAATCAGTAAAGATGGAGCCTTTGACAGCTCCATAGTCACCACCTCTCCACTTGAATGCTCACCTATTTGTCTCAGCTTTACACTCCTTAAGGAGAATGACCTCCTCCTGGGCCTTCTTCAGTAATGTCTGCTTATTTTCAAACTCTGAGGATTTCATGTAATTCTCAATTCGCTGGTACTGATTATCTGAGAAACGAGCCAAAGACAGGAAAGCCTTCATCTTCCCTTTCTTCAGCTCATCACTGCTGTCTCCACTGTGGCTTGAAGCAACTTCCACAGCCTAAAAGGGAGGTTACGGTAAAGATGAGACTGATAATCAAATTAATAGTGCCACATAATACTTAATTAAACTCATCAGAGAAAACAGAATGGTTGAGAATGGAAGGGACCTCTGGAGGTCACTGCGTCCAATCCCCTTGCTCAAGCAGGGTCATCTGCTCAAACAGGTTATTTAATGTTGCCTATGATGGAATATGTATGCATATAAAATAAATCTTAACAGGCTGAATATTTTTCTCTTACTTGAATTTAATCTTTGAGGAGTGTTTCAGTGAGAACAGTCAAAAAGATTATGCTGTATGAAGCAGCTTTAATAACCATACAGAAGTCTCCTACAACTATCTTTTAGAGTAACTAGGCATGAAGTTTTACAATAGTTTTACAATAATTTTACAACTTGTACCATAAGATGGTAAAAAAAGGCAGTCCCAAAAGTGCCAAAGCCAAAAGGAAATTGCATAGAAAGTCCTTGATTCAAATTTTCAGAGTGAAGAAACCATGTACAGAGTAACAGAGAACAGCAACTATGGAGAGTTGCACAAGTTAGCATGAAATAAAGAAATTCAGAGTGGACAAATATTAATAAAAATTTTTCTATTACTAAGAGTTTAAAAAAATACATTATTTAGAAATGCCAGAACAAGACTTTCCAGCACTTGGCAAAAGAATATTACAAATATAATACCCATATTGAAAACACAGTAAGTGAATGACCTGTCCTGAAAGGGAAAAGATGGGGATGGAGTGGAAAAGGGAACTAGTCGTTGTAGGAAAAGGAAAAGGGGACTAGTAGTTGTAATCACTGCATTTCTAAAATAATATTACAAAGAAGTTTTACTGCGAATTTTATAATGCCAAATGCTGAATATTTTACAAGATTCAGTGTTACACAATACTTTGTAAACAGTTTTATAAGAAGCTGTATTTTCAATCCAGAAAAATAAAGGCTGCATTGAAAAATGTATCTGACATTTAACTCCATATTTTAGCACAGCATTATCTCAAAGACTGTACATTTCAAAGACTGGACACACCTTTTCTAAGTATTTCTGCATGATGACTGTAGGGTTTTCCAAGCATGTTTCTGCTAACCAGGTTCCACATAGCCTCAGACACTCTGTATATATCAATTTCAGAGGAGGATCATTCTCAACCTTTAGGAAAGCAAGTTTGGGAAAAAAAAAAAAGGAAAAAGAAGAGGGAGACATCAAATAAAATACCTTTTAGATATGAGGTAAGCAATTTATAAGGCTTTTAAAACCTTAATATAATTCAATCACTTGTTTCTCTGAATGTAATGTATCTACAGTCATTTACCATCCACATCTACAGCAGTCAATACCCTTAAATCACATTCACATCCTACGTGACTAAAAAAGAGAACATATTTTTAAAGTACCTGAGAGTTTGAACAATGAAAACCAGAATAAATCAATGATAAAATGTAACAAAAATTAAATAATTCACAGCATGTTTCCAGGACTGTATTTGCCAACATTTCCATTTAAACTTGGGGTGTTGATTGATGAGAAAATGAACACAAGCTGGCAGTGTGTGCTTACAGCCCAGAAAGCCAACCATACCCTGGGCTGCATCAAAAGAAGCGTGACCAGCAGGTCGAGGGAGGTGATCCTGCCCCTCTACTCTGCTCTTGTAAGACTTCACTTGGAGTACTGTATGCAGTTCTGGTGTCCTCAACATCAAAAGGACATGGAACTGCTGGAGCAAGTCCAGAGGAGGGCCACGAGGATGATCAGGGGATTGGAGCACCTCCTGTACGAAGACAGGCTGAGAAAGTTGGGGCTGTTCAGCCTGGAGAAGAGAAGGCTGCGTGGAGACATCATAGCAGCCTTTCAGTACCTGAACAGGGCCTATAAGGATGCTGGGGAGGGACTCTTCATTAGGGACTGTAGTAACAAGACAAGGAGTAATGGATTCAGACTTAAACAGGGGAAGTTTAGATGAGGAAGAAATTCTTTACTGTGAGTGTGGTGAGGCACTGGAATGGGTTGCCCAGGGAAGCTGTAAATGCTCCATCCCTGGCGGTGTTCAAGGCCAGGCTGGACAGAACCTTGGGTGACATGGTTTAGTGAAAGGTGTCCCTGCCCATGGCAGGGGGGTTGGAACTGGATGATCTTAAGATCCTTTCCACCCCTAACTATTCTATGATTCTAATCTGAAATACCATAGTACATTCTGTAGGAAACATTCAGGAATTGCAGTAACTATGTGAACTATGTGTGATCATTAAATTTTTCAGGCAGACCTCTACATGGAAACTTGATTAAAAGTGCTCCAGAGAGATGATAGAGCAGGTTTACAAAGAGTATTTTTCCAAATGGTCTGCATAAATTCACAGATTAAGTAACTGAAGTAGTAAAAGAGGAATAAAAGCTTTTGCTTAAAACTTCCTTAATATGAGCGACAGGTGGCAGACATGACACTTGTATTTCATCAAGTACCAGGAAAGCACATATCAGTAAGATTTTAATCAGGAGTGGACAAATTAGCAGAATACTACTGACTATTGATTTCCAGCAAGAGAGATTCCATCACTTTCTTGGGCAAACTGGTCACAGTATTTAGACGTAAGGATTTTTCTTCCTGTATCTTAATCTACTGGTTACGCTCTGGTGATGTTCACCTTCACAGCCACAAAGACACCCTGAATCATTTTAGCTTGCTGTTCACTAGGACCAGGAGGTCCTTCCTGGCAGTTACACTCTCACCAATCAAAACCCTCCCTGCAATACTGCAATTCCTATTGGCACAATTCTCCAAACTACTGAGGTCCCTGTGACTGGTGGCTCTTCCTTTGAGACTCTCTCCAGTCATCTGTGCTATTCAAAAGATACTAATCTTGAGGAGGCAATGGACAGTGAACACAAACACTAATGATGATACCAAGTTATGCAGAAAATAAGTACAGATGAAGAACTGTGGACAGAAATTAAAGGGCAATAAATGGAATAAAAAAACCTGATGAAATTACAACCACAAAAAAAAGTGATAGATGAAAGGGAGAAAGAGACTTCCTATAACATTACAGATTATATAACACATACCTGAAACCAATCTGCTTCTAATTTTTTTATCATACTTTTAAGAATATTCAGTGCAAGACTCTCTTCCTTTTTAGCCCAGAAAACCTGAGCTTCTTCTAGTTGCCATTCAGAAACTCCGTATCCTGTTGGATTGTGTTGTTTGATCTGAAACATAGCCCTTTCTGGAAGCTGAAGTTGAAAAAAACATTATAATCAAATCCTTACGTGAAATACATGTATCTCACAGCAAGTTTTGTTTTTAAACTCCATCTTCCTTTGCTCTACTTGTGCAGCATATTCTGCCTAGCCAATGCTAAGAATTTATCTGCAGCAAAGAGATGAAGTTATTTTCCTATACTTGCAGAAACCACTGATTTGTAAAAAAAAAATGGACTATGGAATTAAACTTAACAAACCCAAAATAATCTATCACGTTCTTTCTGCAGCCTTACTCTGGAACACTACAGCAGTATCATGCAAGTGGAAGCTGGACATATAAAGCTGCACCAAAATAAAGTACCAGAGCTATAAGAACATTCTTCACTAATATTTTCTTTTTGATATTATATTCCTCATAGAGTAGCTTACAGTTATGAACAAATTTCAGACAATATGACCATAAATACAATTAATGAATTAAGTCCTACATAGTTTAAGTCTCCAACTAACTGTTTATTGAATGAACTTAGAATACGTCTTTGGTACTACTGAAAAATGAAGTTCTTTTGAAAACTAACAAACTAAACATCCATCACTGATCTTTCCTGCAATTTGTACCTGTGTATTTTTAGCAGTTCTTGCCAATCTAGAGAGCTCCACCAGATGTTTGGTCAGGATATCTTTAATACATTCTCTTTTGGTATTTTCATTTTCCTTTTCAAGCAAGGTCTCCAAAACTACAGTGCGCAGAGCCATGACAGGTTCCTGAAAACGGAAGTCGCTGTCCTTGAGAAGCTGGGACTGCCTCTGCCATTTCAAGTAAGTATCATTCAGTTGTTGAGTAGTAACAGTCCTGTAATTGTCACCGAAAGAACACAACACCTGTTATTAATTCTTGTTAAATATTAGTGAAATGCAAGATAAGTAACAAAAGTAAATTACCAAGGTAGTTCACAATCTACAGTTCAAAACTAAGAAACAGCCCATCAAACTCTACAAGATTAATATGCAGAATAAACTGGCAGGCTTCCAGTTTTAAAACCCATGAAGATTAAGAGACCAACATTAGTAAAGTGAACAACTCCACCATAAAAATTCTTGATAATGCATCAAAAACTGTTGTGGTTAAAGGTCTATCAGCAATGGGAAT
Source organism: Psilopsiagon aymara (assembly GCA_024733675.1). Lineage (NCBI taxonomy): Eukaryota > Metazoa > Chordata > Aves > Psittaciformes > Psittacidae > Psilopsiagon > Psilopsiagon aymara. The sequence continues at coordinate 1,190 of JANRGW010026462.1, read as the reverse complement.
TGCCTTCAAACACAGGACTACCTAAAATTTTAGAGAGCAAGATTCCTATTTTATTATATAGGTCATATATGGATTAAAATAAGCAAATATTCTACATTGTGACATTGTAGCTGTGTAGGCTGTCACTATATGTATTATTTTCTTAGACAATTCATTAACTGCAAATAGAAATGGTTTGTAACATCCTGGACATGCTGAAGGACTGTAGGATAACTATTAGCTACTAGACTGATTAATGGCCTATAGCATCTCCAGTTTGAGGAAGGGCTTAGGGGGCTGGGCCTGTTCAGCCTAGAGAAGGCTCCAGAGGGATCTGATCAATATATGTAAGTATCTGAGAGGATGGTGCCAAGAGGATGAGGCTAGACTCTTCTCAGTGGTGCCAGGTGACAGGAGAGGAGGCAATGGGTACAAACTGAAAACCAGGAAATTCCACCTGAACATGAAGAAAAGCTTTGTTTCTGTGAGGGTGGTTGAGCACTGGAATAGGCTTCCCAGTGAGGTTGTGGAGTGTCCTTCCTTGGAGATTTCAAGAGCTGTATGGACACAATCTTGAGCAATGTGTTCTAGGTGACCCTGCTTGAGAAGAGGTTGGACTTGACCTCCAGTGGCCCCTTCTGACATCTACCATACTGGGATTCTGTGAAACCGACACCACTACAGCAGAAAAAAGTCCAACGTTAATAGCACTACAGATACAAATACTCTTCTATGATTAAAAAATAATGTTAAGAATTCAGGTAGGTTACTGATAGCAGTAGTGTTTCATGAAGAAAGTGATTCAAACTGAAACAACTTTCAATAGATATATGTGTATCACTAAGGAAATGAAAAATGTTTTTAGAAAGGAAACTAGAAGAGAATAACTCAGTTACTTCAGTAAACCAAAGGCTAGGAGATATGACAGCTACCTTGGAGTATACTCAAAACAAAGGAAATAAACCAATTATTTTATATACAGTATTGGCATAGTATCATACCATAGAATCATAGAATAGTTAGGCTCAGAAGGGACCTTAAGATCATCAAGTTCCAACCCCCCTGCCATGGGCAGGGACACCTTTCACTAAACCATGCCACCCAAGGCTCTGTCCAACCTGGCCTTCAACACCACCAGGGATGGAGCATTTACAGCTTCCCTGGGCAACCCATTCCAGTGCCTCACCACACTCACAGTAAAGAATTTCTTC
>JANRGW010026459.1:0-24760 GCA_024733675.1 Psilopsiagon aymara | reverse complement strand
GCTGGTGCTTTGTTAACATGGGAGTGCCTCGAGCGAGGGAAGGGCTCAGCTCAGGAGAAACTGGGACCCCTTCCTTCTCCTCATTAACACCTCTGTTTTACCCTCTGGCCAACTTCGTCCAAACTGGAGGCCTGGGAGCAGATCCCAGTTGCTGAACATGCGCGTCCATCCTGTCTGCACCTTGTTTGCATGACGGGGCACACGCTGCCCGCCCCAGCAGTCTGAATCCCCGCGGAGAAAAAGGTGGGATCACACAGCGGACCTGCCGTGGACTTCGGTCCGCTCTTGAGAAGGACGGAGGAACCAAGCTGGTAGGCAGCGTGCGTTGGGAAATGCCGCTCCGTCCAGCTCAGAAACAAGGACCTGGAGCCGGCAGCCACTGCTGCCCGCCAAAGCTTGCTCGCCCTGTATCCCCCGTGCCTGTGGCCACCTACCCTCCAAAAAAGCAGAATGTTTCCATTGAAAGTCAAAAAATTGACTGATGTATGCTCAAGCACTGAAATGCTGCTTCTGCACATAAAGCATTCACTAAATCTGTGTTTTAAGTTGCTTTCTTGCTGAAAAGCTCCTTATGATAAATACCAAATTGGTAGCAGTATTCTAATGCACTGCAAAGAAAAGCTGATGTATCAGAATGGCAGCAGGATTTCAGAGAAGGTCAAGGCTGCCCTATCACAACCTGATATATTTTATGGTAGTCAATTAAAATAACAAGTTGAAACATGCAAGTGCAAACATCCTTATCTTTGTTTCACTTCAGTTATGAATATGTAACCATACAACCTCTTAATGTAACAATCCTGATGAAAGATTTGAGGTTGATATTTCACCTTTCACACTGGGGGCCATCAATGTCTAAAAACATTTCAGTCTGATACCAGCAGTGCTGTAGCTGGTAAATAAATGCAACATCAATTTACTGTATGGGCACAGCAAAACCATGATGGAGTCAGGAATACCAGACCCTGTGGAATGGAAGGAAGGAGCTTCGGGCATGAATTTATCAGAGGGTCTTTCCTGCAAAGAGCTACACACAGTGTTAAACATCTCCTGAATGCAGAAATAAGCCAAATAATCTAGTTCATATTTAAATGGATTTTAATTAATTACCTGACAGGCTATGCTTTCCTGAGATAGGTTCTCCTACGACTGGTGGCCTGCACTCAGCAAAAAGGCTGCACAAATGTGAGAACCAAATGCACAAACTAAGCAGCTTGCCAAGTTTAGAAATTTCTCTCTAATAGCCACATTAATGAAGAGGATAATTATCAGCAATTCCTGCTATGCAATGGGAATGTGTAATGGCAGTGGAAAATGCACACAGACTCTGGAAAATAATGCACATGGCTGAGGACTAAATGCTGGGACAAATTTCTCTTATCTGTGAAGGAAGAGGTGGTAGAGGCAATATGAAATGGCTCTTCCAGCACACAGCCCATTGAGGAACAGCCAGCAGAGTAATACAGGCTTAACTAACAGAGTAAGTGCATTCATTTCAATGACATTTATAACAAGGGATAATGTAGTGTCAATGTGCAGAATGTAGTCATAGCCCTTGTTTTATTCCCCAAGCAATTTATGTCCTGGCCATAACTCTAGCTGTGGAATTAGTAGCCTACTATCAATCTTTGACTTGTAATACTTTTCTCAATGATTTTAGTAATCTTGTGTGACTTTGTTTCTGAGCTTCTGATATTTTTTTTTTCAGAGATTTGCATTCACATTAAGTTATATTTGCCAAGCTTTCTTACTATATTTGAGGTACCACCTGAAAACTTGCCGTTCTAAACCCTAGTATTGAAACTGGTGACCAGAACTGGGAACACTGCAGTTACCACCCAAAATACATGAGATCAAAACCCTCAATGTTCTACCAAAAATAAGGAATAGAATAGTATTTGAAAAGCATGTTGTGTAGGGAAGAGAAATAAATTTACTATTTTTGCTATACCTTAGTCTGGGGAAATCCACACCTAGTGATAAATGGAATTTATTTATGGTGCCTCACATGATGGCATCTTCGGTCTGTCTGCTTAATCCATCATGACGGAAGATAAATCATTAATAACTGTAACTATTTCTTGGTGATATGAAATCCTGTCTACTGATAGCTGATATAATCAACTTTTACAGAGACTAGCTTTCCATATCAGCATAAGTCAAAATCAAAATCACAACTGAGATGTGAAAGGCTGGTTTCTACTGTCAAACCCATAAGCTACCTGGTTAATTCCTACAATGCAGTACAGCCAGTTTATCTGGTATAGCAGCAGGTAATGCATACTTGTAAATACAAATCCTGTTACCTCCCATCAAACTTAGTTATGCATTGGTGCTTGATCTGCCTCTGAATTTTCTTAATTTGAATTCAGATCAGAAAACAAATCCAGCTGTTAAAAGACGAACCCTCTTCAGATAGATTGCTCGCTACCGGCACATTCATCTGATTTAACCGATACCTGAACTTCCAGAGAAAAATGTTTTAATGAGTCAGTAAGAAAAATTGTATGTCTACCTGACAGCATCTCTCTCATTGTGAGCATTTGAACACATCTTTGTCTTTTCCCCCCACCAAGAAAAATAGTAATGAAATGCTCCAAAACATGAATGTCCAAAATGGAAAGACAGATATTGATGGAACGCAGATACTAAGACAGCAGTCATGTTCACTGTTATCTTGGCCAGAAAATGTGAAGCAGAATAAAACTTATGCAGTTGTCCAGAGTTCAGTCGTTTTCTGATTACTAGCCAGAATAATACATACTTGAGAAAATTACTTTGCTCTTTAGGAAAAGAATGTTAAAGACATTTGTTGAGAAAAAAACCCTGATTTATTTTTTCACTTCCCTTTAGCACCTATATCAGTTTATTATCCCCCTCACTTTAAGATATACTATACATCTTTTCATATTTCTATGGATCGGTGTTTGCTCCAGTGTGACGCAATAGAGTGAACAAAGCTGCTTTATTATTTTTTTTCCTGCTTTTTTTTTTCTCTCCCCTTTAAACTACTCCTGCACAGACCACTTGTATTTTTGTCTTTGGTAGCTTCCTGAGAACTTCTAGGATACAAGATTTATTATTCTGTGATGCTGCTAAACTCGAAACATTCATACCTTCAGTGAGGAATTAGGTAATATTCAGGTGTTGATTTGAGCTTTGCAGCTGAACAGTTTTAGCCATATTTTATTCAGTTGGTGGAGACTCCGTTGTCCTTTGCTTTTGAGTAAAATACACGAGCAGAAGTGATGAAAATGAGTGGAGACTAGGAGAAAAAAAGAGGTAGGGAGAAAGAATATGTGAATCCCCCAGATTCTTTACTCAGTTTTCATTCTACCATTAAAAGCAATGCTGATCTGACAGCTTGCTTTTCTATATAAATAATAATGTATTCTGGATCTTCTTGTAATGATATTGGAAGTATTTACATAGTTTTTATTTGATTCCAGTATAATTTATTTTAAAGTAATTATTTGTAAAACCGTAATTTCTTACAGTTTATATATCACAGCCCAAACCTTCAGAAAGTAAACCCAAACCATTTTTCTTTGGAGGCAATGTGAGGGAGGCAGGAAGCAGGGTGATGGAACAGGGACATGGGGATGACTTTGCATATAGGTCCCTTCATAACCTGCATGTTGTTTGGCATTGCAAGAACAAAATACAAACCTGCTTCCTTCCTTATCTGAGCAGTGATTTTAGGGTCCAGCAGTGTATGTGCTGCACTGCAGTGCTCTGCCTCTCACTCTGCTGGCTTTCTGCCTTCCCTCATGTACTAGCATGAAAAGCTAAGGAAATCCCACATTTCACTGAAAATAAAATAGTGTAAATACTGGCAGATGTGGCATACAAGGGACCACTGAGGGAGAGCATGAGCCCTGAAACCACTATTAAGAGAACAGAAGTAGCAGCCAGTAGAAAAGGAGGGGGAGGGATGGGGAAAAAGATTAGGTGGAGACAGAATGCAGTAGAACTAGGCACTGAAGAACAAGATGTGCCTCTCTTAGGAAACGAGAAGCAGATTAAAATAGAGAAACAAAGGAGTAAGGAGCACTGATTTTCCTGCATGACATGCTTTACTGGACCAAATCTTAACGTTTGAGAAGATTAGTCAAGACGAGATACCTTAGCCTCCCTTGTCATTTCTTTAACACATTCAGGTTGTTTGGATATCTGATTTCTGGGTCCTTTTTGTTGGATAGTGATAAGCTGATCAGCTTTAAAGACTGTACAGTTTTAGGTTTCTCACATTATTAGTCCACTGTGAAGAGTCACATTTCATAACTCAAACCCATCCCATTTAGGCACAAAAGCTGCTAATGAGATCGAGCGAGTTCCAAGAAGAGGCAGGAAAGGATACCTCCTCAAACAAATTATTTTGCTGTTCAGAAAATGACTGTTCATTTATGTTCATTTATGTTGAACGATCTTAGGATTTTTTCTTTGTAATACCCAGGGTAGCTGAGTTTCCCCTGGCCTGAATACCTGCTGTAATTTGATTCTCCAGCACTTTACAGACAGGTTGGTAACTCTCTACGCCTCTGATCTAATAACAGTTTTGATAGGAACTGCACCTTTCGGTTTCTAGCTCCTTCACTGAGCAGGAAAAGTCCATTAGGGTTGCTATTGGCCTGGAGTAAGGAAACTTCAAGAGTCCAAAAAGGCTAAATCAATAATATGAATCAAAAATGGAAACTGCAGGTTTGACATGGACCAGAGAGAACATGGTGACTGATCACGGTTACTCAGAGCAAAACTCCACATTGCTGGAGTTTTAAGAGTTATTCGTCCTTGGTGATAAGTCAAATAGGATGGATGACCTTTTAAAATAAATGCTTATATTGTAAAATACACATCGGATGTATTTAAACATAGGTGTCTTTTGCTGACAGTCGGTGTCACAGTTCATAATCTATCCTTGTCTTTTGATCCTCACTACCACCAGAACAACACAAGCCTCACAGACACTTAGCCTCTTTCATCAAGGCAAGCTGCCTGCTAACTGTGTGGGAATTTGGACAGTCTCATAACCATGCTGCTATATCCTCATTGCTCCTGAGAGTATACACTTGGCCGAAGGCAAAATTTCTGGTGCAGTGGTCAATGACCTCTTAATGCTTGAAGTTTGTGGTTATGCTAAAGGCCCTCGGATGTGGCTATTCCATTTTAATATAATATGATTTTTCTCTCCAGAAGACACATTTGTTTTGGTAAATGAACACAATTTCTGTTACCCCTCTCTAGGGGAATTCTTCAAAGCTCCATCTTAGAACTTTGGTTTATCTTATTTTTAAGTGGTTAGCATGGATAGTCAATAGCCTACTATCTGTCCTCAGAGGGCATTAATGTTTATTAATAAACTTGATGATGCTATCAAACAACTTGAGTTTGAAAATACAGAGACACATCACATTGTTGGCTGCAATTGGTGTCAGGCAACAGAGCAGTATTTTGGCAAACAAAATACACAGCATATAAGCAGAATGACTAAGTGCAAAAGAGAAATAAAGAGGCTGCGGTGTTAGTTTCTGGTTGTTAGTAACAACTCTGGCATTTCCTAGCCTCGTTAGTACTTTTTGGTTTATGTTCTTTGTTCAGAAAGCATTTGTGAAGTTGTAGAGCTTGTGAACAACGCTTACTTGCGCATCAGTTGCACCAAACAAACCCAGGACAGACAGCCAAGAAATAACACATGCTGCCTCACATGCAGCCTGCCTATCAGTCACCTTCCATCCACTCATGCAAGAAATGTCATCTTTCTAGGTGGCATCTGCACTGCCTCATTCATGGGCTCCACTTTCATATAAATGTGTCAGTTTGGACAAGACAGCTAAATACTGCTTTAGGTTGGAGCCTTCATGTAAATGCTCCCATGCCTACAAACTGAACGTAATGCTAAGAATCATCAGTCATATCTCTCCTACATAAATAAAATGCCAGCATAAACTCTGGCATCTTAGAAATAATTTTCTTAATTAAAATATATATATATAATAAGCTTCTCTGTTAACTAGCCAGCTCGCTACTGAATGCAATACTCTCGCACCTTTCAGATCATCTCTTATTGCTTGCTGATCCCTCAGCAATACTCTGAGCAGCAGCTGAATGCTGCCTGTCATACACAGACTTCTTCCCATGCACGTACAGAAATTAAAAATGTGGTACCTTCTCCAAAATAGTTGCTGGTTGTAGATAAGATGGCATCCCCCAGATGCACAGCACGTCTCAACTGTACCACTGCAATCTCTCAGTAGGTGAGGCTTTCCTTAAGCTCTCTTCTCTGCAGAAACCAACTGATGGTACCCAGACAGCCTAATATGATTCTGATCAACACTGAATATCACTGGGGAAGCAGCTATTGCATGCATACATATGACAGTCTGTAGAGAAATATTTCATCAGTCCTGTCCTGAAGAGACCATCATTAGTTAAAGGCTAAAGGGGACTGCAAACCTGTATGCTTGGCATAGGATTTACCTAGCTGTTATGCAGAGGTAAGCCCCATTGATACCAGTTGGAGACACTCAATATTCACGCAGCTTCTATAGTTAAACCACTTCTCTGTGTGCTTGAATCTGGAATCCCATTTTAGACATCCACTTTTGAAAGCTGGGGGCCAAGGGACCCCATTTGTTTTTATCTAGGCAAGGCTGTAATGGAAACTAAGGAACGTGGTGCATTTGCAATTACGTATTTGCATTGACACACCATTGTGTGTGGCAGCAGAATGGATTTTAGACTTTCTGGACCTCAGGTGGTTTTTGCTCCTAATACCATTAAAAGCCTATTTACTGAAACAGCCCATAAAGCAAACATCAGACCCACAAAAACAACAACTGAAGTGGGAGAGACCCTCTGAACTCCATGAAATATTTACAAACAGCTTTAGGAGCCCTGGGATAACGTAAAGTACTTTCAAGCACAGATAGAAAACCTAATGGATATAAAAATCCCTTTTCAGCTCTTGGTGAGATTTGCTTTCACAGACCTAGCTATGATATGAGGTCATCCAGTTTGCCTCCTCCTCTTCCAGCAGAGAAGTAGTCCCAGTCCTATGTTTTCTAGCACTTGGCTCAGCCTAGCTCTGCCTGACTCAGACAACAGAAGCCAAACACACTTCCTGGGAACCTTCTCAGTTTTTCTAAATATTTCCCTTTGGGGAATTCCCCCCAGTATTCTACTTGGAACAATTCAACACAGTATGCATAGAGACACTTCGATGTCGTGGTTGTTATCCTGTTCATTTCACATTTATCCCCTTGGACAGCCCTAAGTAATTCTTCAGCCAGTGTGGTGGTGATGTCCTTCTAATATCTGTCTACAGTCATGCTCCTCCCCATTTGGACATGCTATAGTTGTGCTCTGTTGTGTCTGAGCCTTCACAAGCAAATTCTTTCAGATGTTTTCATGTCTGTTCCCTTCTTTCTATACTTAAGACGTATTATTACACCTCAAGAAAAGGACAAAGAAAAGTGAGGAGGAGAAGGAAGTGAAAAGATGAAAATGCCTTTCTTCATGCTACCCTAGCTCTGCAGGCACAGAAAAATCCATTCTATATACTGGCCCACGCACATCATTTAAGTTTTACCTCCACGATTTATGATACAGGTTTTGTTTTAATGTCTGCTTCCTTTCATATACCTAATAGATTATTAAAAAAAAAACCAAATAGACTCTTTGAGGTTTCCATTGCTGTTTGGACAGTTTAGAAAGATGATGCTACCCTTAGAAGATGTTAGACAGGAGGAGTTTCTGCCCTCACGCATCTTAATATCAAAATGACTAACAGAGAATGTCCCATTGAGGGATTTTGGTTCCAGGATCTACTCCCAAAGGACTGTACCAAAAGTGTTGTAATAAAACAGTTACAAAGAAGAACGGAGTTTAAAGGAATCGGAGGTCCCCGCAGCATTTGTTTGCTTTGCATTTGCATTCATTTGTTATCCCTTATGCTTTAAATGAAAGGGAAAAAAAAGCATACAAAACACAGTCATTCCCTTATCAAAGCAGCCTTTCAGGTTATGAAGCTTTTCCAAGACATACGGATTTTGTTGATGTTTTTTTAAAATGATCCTAAAATGGCCTTCATGCTCAAAGTGGTAGAGGAATGTGTACAGAGATACTTTAAAATACCAAAATATTTACAGTTTAAGAAATATGTGTGATACTTTACATTATTTTTACTTTCTTACCAAAGATTTTTTCAGCAGTTGAAGTCTCTAATGGAACACAGTAACTTACCACAGCTTATTTAATGTGTTAAAAATATCATCAACTGTTGCGTGCAATCATCTCTCTGAAATGAAGCTCTGAAATACACAGAGGTACAAGTCCTATCATAGACAGACTCAGCTGCTCTTTACACAAGGTTCTCCTAGAGTAAAGTCCCGTCCTAGAAGCAGCTTACCCTCAGGACACTATTCACCAAATGATTATTATTCTAATTTTACTCTTGAGGAAACAGAGGCAAGTAAGACAAAACATTTGTCTAAAACCACAGAGTCACTCAGTTGCATATTGCTGACCTGCATAAACTTGGCACATTGCTTTAATGAGCAGAATGAACTCTTTCTACATCAGGAGAATCTTTTTTCAAGTTAATACTTTCCTAAGCAGAGCACATATTCTAACACACCGGTACCTTTGCCAGAAAGCAAGACTGCTTTTATAGGGCTTTTTCCCTTTCGCCATTACAGTCTGGTCATATGCAAGTGGACTTCTGTCTGTCTGCAGGACTTTCAATGGTAAGAGGTTCTTGCAATAGCTGCACTCCCTGTAGGATACACACAGCAACTGGGGCAGCCTGTTTACAAAATAACTTGTGATTATCAAGGCAATACTCAGCAGCTATGACTGTATTATGCCAGAGTACAATTAAAGACAGACATAGTTAAAGCATTGTAAAATAAGGAAGCAGTAGCTCTTAATAAAGCTGCTCAGGATTGGGAAGAAAATAGGGTCAAACTCTCATTTCCTTGGAGATCAGCTAACTAGGTTTATTCCAATGGAGAGCTGAAATAGCCATGTAAACATCTGCTGAGGATAGTCAGCTCACACACTCAGGAAAAGAGTGAATTTCGTAACAAAACACAGCAGAATTTGAATGGTGAAAAGAATCATTGTAAGGGGAAAGCCAGAAATAAAAATCTAATTGAACTTGATTATTTGTACATAAAATGGATACACCACTATACTGATAGCTGTATAAAGCATAAGCATTTCCATTCTTACCCCTCAGAATACAGCTAAAACACTCCTTCCCTTCCTAAATACACATACTACATTAATACCTGGCATGATGCTTCAGGGTTGAGTTCCAATTTGTCTAGACCCTAACAAACAGGTGGCCTTCTTCAGGCAATGTCAGTTCCTAAATGACAGAGCATAGGACAGAAGTGAGATAGGAAAGTGCTTATTTCTGTTGCAGCTATGGAGAGAAGGCTGTATTTTCTGCAACAAAATAATTATGCTAACACTCACAGCAAGCAATGGATTATCCTAATATTAGGATATACTCCAGTAATGGCTGAATCATCGTTATTTTATGGTGGAGCCTCAGGGAGGGGAAAACACCGGTTTTGAGACAATCTCGTTCTAGTGAATGAGTACCACAGAAGAAAGATCATGAAAAAAATTCAGCAGGAGAATCTTTGTTATACCGCTCTTTAAAAAAGTTATACTTTCTCACTCCATCCACTTTGCTTTTGTAAACACTGCAAAGATAAAAATCAACAATTTGCTCCAATTGTCTCACACGTATTGACTTCACAGGCACTTCCGTTGGTTCTCTCCCTTTTTGATCAGGCTGTCGTTAAGTATCTTCCCAAAGTACATCCCCAGCATTGTGCTTTGATTCTAGAGCAGGTTTGCTCTGTCAGGTTGCAAAGGGGATCATTCTGGAGGACTAGCCAAACAAGACTGTTGCTTTCCTGTTCGTGACAGGAGCTTCTCAAAATCCATAAATAGAAAGTGGCTCAGAGTAGACAAGGAAGAACAGATTCAATCCCCAAACCTAATTATCTGATATTACACTCTTGAGTCCATATCTGTGTCTAGTAAGGTGCACACTAAGATACAAACTATCTGTAGCATTCATTGCTACATCCCTCTGTAGGCTCTATAGATGTTCTGTCCTTAAGTAGGCTAAATGTGGATTCAGAAGCATAAGTGTGGCACATCATGCTGAAAAAGTATTTCATATATCATTATATGTGTACTCATAACCAGCTCTTCCCACACACACAGTCTAAGGCCATGCATACTTAATTTACTAGAGCAGGACCATAATTCACTTTCTGATGCATGCACACTTTCTCCCTCTTGCATGTTTATACTGTCAAGGCTTTAAGTGTTTCACAGGAACTACAAAAAGAAAGATGCTGTTGATTTTTCTTCTTCAATTGCAGGGAAGACATCTTCATTGACCTTTGGTTTAATTTTAGAAGACATCAGGTTCTTGCGGACAAAGTTGTAAGTACAATCACCAGCTGTCCAAAGCTGTCACAGTAATTCTGCTGAACAGGTTCAGACCTGATCTTTTTCTCCACCAAAGCAAGCAGCTGAGCAGCTTCACCCGTCAGCCATAGCCAGAAACACGGTATCAGGCAGCAGTAACCTTCCTACTCAGGCAGTTCTCTCTGTCATCTACATGGGAGTACATGGCTCCATGCTGCTCTTCTTTCTGAAGAGGAATTCAGGGGAATCAGACTGCATCCCCACAGCTGCACACGTGTCCCAGGAACCAAATACTTCTCACAGGGCCCATCACAGGATCTGTATAGTTCAGTACCAGACAGGGCACAGCCCACAGACAACTCATAGTAAACTAAAATGCCATAGGCACATCCAAGTTGAGCAAATGTTGTAAGTCACTAAAAGGGTTTTAAGTAAGAAACTTACCTCGAGAGTAGATGTGTATTTTACTGATTTCCATGGTGTTTTGCTGATTGTGGTAAGAACACAGGTGCTTCACCCAGACCACTGCACATATCCTAAATTCAGCTTCTCTTTGAGCTTAAAAAACCAGGTAAAACTTACCTACATGATACTGACCTACAAAGCTCACCAAAACCACCTTTAATAGAGACAGGACCTCTTCAGTTAATAATCTCAGTGAAGTACAGGGGTTAAGACGTTACAAATTTATGTAGATGCACTGATTTCAATGATCAGACAGATCCCTTCAAATACATTCACATTTGAAAAATCTTTGTTTAGAAATGTCAGGTTAGTACTGCTCCCTACTTCAGAACGTCTCTCTATGCAAAATCAAGCATACCCCAAGCTAACTGTGCAAACACTGTCTGCTGCAGTCACTCTACATTTTTAATAGGTCTCCTTTACTACCTCAAGGATGTTCCTCTAAGCTTACGTGTTCTGGAAATTAAAAGATGCTGTTTCAGGGTACACACAGCAAGATACACACATGACCAGGCAGAGCAGCACAGCTGCATTCTGTATTTTCTAATGCCCTGACAGGGACTGACAGTTAAGAGAGGTAGATGCACGCAGTCATTAATAATAGCCACACTGAAGGACCCTAGTGACAAACCCATGTACTGAAAACCAGTAAAACTGTTCATCACCTTATGAAGTATTGCATACACGTCCTCCAAGCAAAATAAATTCAAAATCCTTTTATTGCAGAAAATATCATATTATAATTAGTAGGGTGGTTTCAAACTGGAGAACAGGTTGAGCCTTTTGTGTTTCAGCCTCTTCAGTTTCAGTACCTAAATATACAGGATACCATGAAGAGTGCTGTGGGCAGGCAATGGATCATGAAGTATTGTCCAGTGCAAAATACAGAACAAGAGATTCTGTTGACAGGTATTATCATTTAGCATAATTAAGTTTCAAACAGAATTAGTCACTTAGAATCATAACACTGTGTGGCTTAGCATGCTGTTTGCTTAGCTTTACTTGCTCAGCCTGAGTAGCTAGATTTGCTGAAGCCTTAGGCTGTAAGCTGTGGACTTTCACCTAGGTATGGTTTTGGCTGGAATTTTGTTAGTGATTTTTCTAGTAGCTAGTACAGTGTTGTGTCTTTAGTATGGGAAGAATGTTGACAACACAGTGATGGCTTAGTTGTAGCTAAGTAACATTTATCTGAGGTCTAGGGCATTTTTACTGTCCTGCGCTCTCCCAATGAGCCCAAGAAGCACAAACCAGAACCTAAGGAAGATGCAACCATGACCAGAAGATGCAGCTCAAAATGATAAAAACAGTTAAGGGCCTGCCTGTGTGGAGACTGAGAAAAACATCCAGTAAGAGGTTAGAAAACCCCAGACTAAAAATCACCATTGGACTAAAAAGGCACATGAAGAGCCTGTGAAGGGCAGGTGCGTAAGTCATAAGGGTATAATTGCCCAATGATTTCTTTGTCAGGGTCCCTCTCCAGAAGCATCCAGCTCAAGCTGTCCCCATCACTGTACCACTCAATTATTAGATTTTCTCCTAGAATCAAATGTCTGAGACTCTGCTGCAGGAAACCTCAGGCCCAGTGTGAAGGAGACACAGCGCACTGGAAAATGAGAGTGTGTGTATGAGCTAAGGGTCAAAAGGGGCAGCATCCATCAGCTCACTGAAACAGACTCCAGGCCTAACAGTTTTAACTCTCAGGTGGTGTCTTTAATGGTGTGTAAAGGCTCCAGCAGCAGCTTCTCCCCTAAGACCACCAGCAACTTGAAAAACACTCCAAAACAATGACCACTAAAGCAGCCTGAGGTGAAACTCCTTTTAAAAAGCAAGATGATGAGCAGAAACAGAAGCAGGAAACCTTATTTTTTTTTTATGGCCACATGCAAAACACTGCTGACACTAATCCAAGAAAGTAAAACATTTGAAAAGCAAATTTTCCAGATCCAGAAAAACTGAAGTAGCTACAGGTGTTGGCAAGAAAAACATAGAGCACTTTTTTTTTTTACTATTGTTTTTAGTACTTGGGCACAAGAGGGCTCTGACAAACCAACATGTTACCATATCCAGTATATTTAAACTACAGAAATTCAAAGCCAGTAAAAACAAAGACTCAAGTGCACTCCTGAGGTGGACCTCCAGTATTTCACAGTGTGTTTCTCATGCCCTATACACAGCTCATATGCCAAGCCCTCTGTTCTCCAGCATTTAGAGAGTAATTCATTATATTGTCCAAGTGGCACTATTTCCTTTTGAGAGCTCTCTTTCCTTCTCCCTTCTTTGGTTTTTCCTTCCCACGGAGCTTTTTCAATCGCCTCATCTCCTCCTTAAAGTCCTGATGCTCATCCCTAGATGGGGGAGGAAAGCAAAAGAAGTTTACTCTATTTCCTGACATAACCAGATGTGAAAGGTTCTTTGAACTGTATGATAGTGAAAAACAAAACCTCAAAGCTTTAACAATGAAGTCCATACTGTAACTCACTGCAATGTATTCAAAGTTATTGCTAGTAGTAATTTTGGACTAAATAACATAAAAGATATCTTCTGGTACTTTCACAACTAACAAGGTTGCCCCTTTTTTTAGCAACAAATGGTGTGTGCATATATATATTATTTCCACTGTATTTGTTGATCCACTGCCTTTTAAATGAGCAGTAAATATAAAATCAGCAAAAGCCAAGAATGAGAATTTCATCCTTTTTGTGTAGCTCAGCAGTCCAGTAATAGCACATTGTGTTTCTGTGCTAGATCCTACATTTGGGTCATTAGCTTCTATGAAAACGGGCATGCTGTGCAGTAATTACTATACATAACACTGCTCTCAGGTGACTTCAAGAACAAGTTATGAAGAAAGCATCAGCTACGGGTACAATCTCAATAAAAGAATAAAAGAGGAAGGAGGATGAAGGGGCTGGAAGAGACAATGAATCCTCAATAATGCTCTAATAAACTATTTAACCTCTGTCCCTGTATTTTTCAGTGGGAAGGTATTTTTGACAAGTCACAACTACATCTTAATGGCCTAAGACTGCTGTGCTGCTATTTTTAACACAACTCTTACAAAAAGGAGACAAAAAGCTTGAGAGTTATCATCAGGCCCTATTAGTCTATAACTCTTCATTACATATTTCTGACCAGCAAACCAGATCCTCTACAAGCTCTCTGTATACAGAGCAGCTAGAGAAGAAACTTGAGATTAGGAGAGGAAAGAGAAAACTATCCTGTCCTTGAGGCTTTCTGTGTCAACAGACAGCTACTCTAGAAAGTGTTTGCATGCCCACCTAAATCAAGAGCATCCTGGATGCAATCCCTGATGGCTACTATTACGACACAAACAATAGTAATTAATCTGTTTTGACTTCATGAGGTTAGCAGTCTCACTTTAAAGGGATTTCTTTAAGGCTACCTGACTAAAGTCAATTGCATTTGACTCCTGCTGATGTTTTTTAGCAGTGCAGTTTTCCCTACTTGAGATTGGAAATTCATTTAGAAATTAGACAACTGTTTTGGATGAAGCTGGAATTAACACGGCTATTTAAAACACATTTGAGTTTCATTTAATTTAAAGGCTAAAAAGCCCCTCCAGCCTAACTGACTTCCCTTCTCTTCTAGATTTCACTTATTAGCTGTTGAATGATTGAGGAATACATGGTAAGCCTGTCTTAGTACAATTTCTGCATTAAGGTAACGCCACCTCTTTGCAGCTCATTCATGTGCCATATTCTGAACTACAGACCTATTTCTTATCTACGAGAAAGCCCTCTTCCCTTCCTCACAAAGCCAAAGCAACAACTATTTCTTGTATCACTGGCTGCTCACAACTACACCTGAAGTCTTTCTCACCAATGGTTCTACTTATGGTAAAAAAGTTACCTAGCCAACAGTCACTTATTTAACTCTCCTTGCCCTCAGTGCAACAATCAAGTGCATATTTCCATATATATATTTTGAACTAAACTTTTTTCTAGGTTTATCTTTCGCTTGAAGGAAAAAAAAAAAAAAGCAGCGCAAAACTGTAACAGAACTCACTCTCACCCCTTTCCCATCTCCAGTCCTGCTCCCATCCTTATAAGCACAGAGATTACCTGTAGAGGCCGAAGTAACGGAGCTTCCTCATGAGGGCTGAGTAGGTGTTATGAGGAGGATACCAGTCATAGACCTCCTCCCTCTTGGCCAGAGGCTGCTCACTGAATAACTTTACTACTTTCATAGATTTTGAGTCAGTAGGCCTGACAACTTCTCCGAATATCTGAGAGCTCAGCCGAGCCATTCGAAGGGCGTAACTGGAAACACTGGACATCTCCCAAAGTAAAACAGGCACACATAGGCAGGAGGACCTTCCTGAAAAAAGAAACACAAAAGATGTTTTACTTTTAAGATGGCTGAGTATTGCAGGCTATTCCAGAATTGAGGCAAACAAAATTACTCATCATACACAGATCACATGTCTGAAGTCTACATTCCTTGCATGAAATCAGTCCTAATTCTGACTACATAATCCTGCATATAAAGAATGTCCACACTAATTCGGGTACAAATACCAGACTAGCTAGGACACTACAAACAGTAATACGGACTATAAAAGTACCTACACCATGGCTGGTTTATTAGCAGATCCCACTCAGCTTGTTTAAGGCTACCTTTAAACTCTAGTCACAGGAACAATTACAGTGTGTACTCTGCCAAACATGGTGCCCACTATGACACCTCTAACTTCTACACAGGCACAAAGTAAGAGACTCAAACATATTGAGGGAGCAACCTGGAAATTTTTCCTCATGAAAATGTCTCACCCTATTTAAGACATTGCATGAATATTGTCACAGTCCATTTAGCAAAAATGGCCTATTAACTGTAAAAATGAAATAAAAGATGTCTCCCTGCATGAATTGCACAGATGTTTCCCATCTCCATTCCCTTCCCTTGATCACTTCCATCAGCTTTGTTACCATTCTCTTTTCTGTCTCTCCTGATATCTAATCTTCTGAAGAGATGAAAGAAATAATTTCCCTATGCTATTCTTGTGCCAAGAAAATCCCCCATCAGAAGCTTCCCATTCTCTTTCAGCCATTTCCCACTTAAAGGCATCTCTCAACAATACTCTGCGTAGAAACTCATTGATATTAGGCCACCAACACCAACATCTGCTTCCTCTTAAGGGAGTGCGGAGAAGGGTTTTCTCTCAGCTTTTCTACCTCTCCCCATTTTTTCACTTCTTTGCATCTTTACTTTATTGTTTGCAGAACAGGATGTAATGAAGAGTCCCCTAATCCTGTATTTGAAGTTGTATGCTGCTGTACTGTGCCTTTTTGAGTAAATGTTAAATGAAAGTCTCCAGAGAAATCAAATGGGCTTTGTTCCAAGCACACTACACTGATGCCAACAGTTAAAATTCTTGTTTTAAGAATTATTGCATAGCTGGTTCCAGAAGATTAGCATAAAAAAAATAGAAGAGCATGGACAAGACTACTCGGCAGGACAGGGCCAAGTCCATTTTATCATGATCACAAGGGGCCTGTTGTTTAACAACACAAATCACAAGTATTCATAACCCCACTTACATACACCTGCCCACTGGATGTACAATTGCCTACTTTTGATTTACTCCCATTAGCAAAGGACTAGAAACAAAACAGGAGAAAAAAAAAAAGCATGAAAATAATACAAGTTATTTGAGTCAAAGAGAATAATGGGGAAGAACAACAAAATAGAAATCAGTCAGACCTCAAGTTAATGCAGCAGGAATAGTAAGATGGAAGCTCTTAAATGATCGCAGGGCAGCACTTCAACTTGAGCACCTATTACATGGTGGAATGATCAGTAAGTCTTGCTAAATCATCCCTTTCAGAACAGCCAGTCCCAGTTCCTACACTCAGAGATAAAATGTCAAATTGTCCTCAAAACTCTTCATCACATTATCACTCTGAAAGTACCACCAGACTCAACACAAGGCTTGCTTCATCTCTTCCAACTGCAGCCTTAAAGTCAAAATGCCTTCATCTCCTAAAGGATGCAAACCAGTGGGCTGAGGGATCCGTTTTTCACTTCAGAATCGTTAAAAGAACCTACAGACCAAGCCAAGGCTGCATACCTTCTTCAACCCTTGCCAGCCAAAGAACGTTTGAAAGAGAAGGCGCAGGCTATAAACTCCCATGTGCCAGAGCTATCCAAAGCCTCTTCTGGGTCAGCCTTTGATTCTGTGTGAATACACCAGAACACTTCTGTCCGGTAATGAACACAGTGCTCTTCTTCACCTGCCCCCCTCTCCCTACTGCTACCCAAAGCCTTGCTTTCCCATCCTAGGCTGGGTTTTCACTTCCCAATTTGCTGGCTTGCCTCAAACTGCTTCCTTCTCACTTATGATGGAAAACTCCGTTTCCAGAACCACTTTTGATTTTCCCAGCGCACACCGGGAAACACAGGCAGCCCCATGCCACCACCCGGCCAGGGGGGCGTACCAGGCCAGGCACGGTCCCACACAGCGCTCCAACGAACCCCGCCGCCTCCAGCCCCACGGCCTGGCTCCCCTCAGGGAGAACAAGCGTGGCAAACCGCCCGCGATCCGCAACCGCACTTCAGGGCAACCGCCGCGGGCGGCTCCCGGGTGAGGGGAGGCCCGCGATACCCGCCCGGCAGCCGCAGCGTCCAGGCCGAGCCCCCAGGACCCAGCGCGGAGCCCGTCTCCCCCTCTCCGCTCCCAGGCAGCCCCCCACAACCCTTCCCCTCCCCGCCCCCCCGCGCTGACCCGCGGGCGCGCAGCACAGCGGGGCTGGAGGGCACCGATGGGGCGAGGGCGTTCGCGGCCGCGCATGCGCAATGCCTCCCCGCTGAGGCGTCGCGGCGGGTGACGCAGGGCTGTGTGAGGCGGGGGGGGGGCTGTTAACCCGTTTAGCCTGGCTCTGCCGAACCCGGGAGAGTGGCAATGGCCGTGGTGTGGTTATAAGCCAAGTGTGCAGGGTCATCAAAGAATGAAAATTGGGTTTGGCTGGATGGGTGTCTTTCTAGAAGAGCTGACTGGCGTTAAGTAACGTTCTGTAGCCCTTCCCTGATTGATTTTCCCTCACCTTTTCCGAGTTCATCTTGGATCAGACTAGTGGCCTAGGCACCCTCGTCACTTCAGTTTGCCTTTTTTGAAGTAAGCATGATCTCTCGTTTCATTCCAAGACTTAATACAAGTTAACATTCCTGTGTTATCTTCAGCCAGTTCTCCAAACATTGCTACACAAAGGTTCTCTAGATAGCCTAAATTTAAAATGCTTCATATTATACAGTCACGGAATAGTTTGAGTTGGAAGAGACCTCAGAGCTCATGCAGTTGCAACCCTCTGCCGTGCGCAGGCACACCTTCCACTAGAGCTGGTTGCTCCAAGCCCCATCCAACCTGGCTTTGGACACTGCCAAGGATGGCGCAGCCACAGCTGCTTCTGGGCAGCCTCTGCTAGTGCCTCAGCATCCTCACAGGGAAGAACTTCCTGGTGTCTGATCTGCATCTCCGCTCTTTCCGTTTAAACCCATCCACCCTTGTCCTGTCATTGCATGTCTTTGCTAAATGTCCCTCTCCATGTTTCTTGTAGTTCCCTCTAGGTACCAGAAGCTGCTCTAAGGTCTCCCCTGGGGCCTTCTCCAGGCTGAACAAGCACAACTCTCTCAGCCTGTCTCTATAGCAGAGGTGCTCCAGCCCTCTGAGCATCTTCATGGCCCTCTCTGAACTCGCTCCAACAGCTCCAGGTACTTACTGTGCTGGGTGACCCAGAGATGGACGCAGGACTGCAGGTGGGATCTCATGAGAGCAGAGCAGAGGGGCAAGACCACCTCCCTTCACCTGCTGGACACACTACTGTTGATGCAGCCCGGGTTGGTTTTGTGGGTTGTAAGAACACACCACTGCGTTACATTGAGTTTGCCGTGTTATATTGAGCTTAATACTTGATCTAGTGGGTTTTGTTTATTTTCTCCGTTATTCACTAATGAACTGAAAAGTGCTACCATTTATTTTTTTTTTACTAGATAATAAAGTTCATCCTTAATCTTTCTAAGGCCAGAAGAAAGTTTTTACCATTTTTGCCAGTTCTGTGCTGTTTTACCGTGTTTATCTAGTCGTATACCTCAGCGTTACTGTACTCCCCATGTTACTGTCTGTAGTTACATCACTCATGCATTTTCTGTGGCCTGAATTTTTTGCATACTCCAGGATGGTTTTTCCTATGATTTTGCTTTTCCATGTTGTTCTATTCCATGCTTTTAACTTCTGAGTGTTTCTGTCACCCTGCTGCTGACCCAAAATTTTCCTTCATCCAAAATTGGCCATTTTGTTAATTAAGCAATCACCATGACTTTTAGACTATGGAGAAAGATCATAAGAATTCAAAGTTACATTTCTATCTGTATTTTTGAATCATAGTTTTCTCATAATTCCTCTTATCTTGATGGAGACAGTCTTTCTGAAGCAACTCTGTGTGTGTAAGAGAATATTTCCCCAGCTGGGATTGTCCTTTTTCACTCATTATAGTCAAACTGTGATTGCTGGCTCTTAAGCAACCACCATGGGTTTGTCCCATGATTAAAATTTTAAACATTATAAGTTCCAAAATATTTTTTCCATATAGACTGGAATAACTTCTCTCATAGAAAATAAGTTTTAGAAAATCTAAGAGCCACGGCTGCTGGATATTTGGGGCGTTTTCCTCATACAGCTCCAAACTGAGGACACTTTCTGTGCGCTGGAGGAATAAACAGTCTGACTCTGTAGCCATCTCTATTCAATTCCACTCTTCCTCAGAGGGGTTAAGTGGGCCAAGTTATTGTCTGTACATTTCTGAAATAATGGTGGTGGTTT
Organism: Psilopsiagon aymara; assembly: GCA_024733675.1. Taxonomy (NCBI): domain Eukaryota; kingdom Metazoa; phylum Chordata; class Aves; order Psittaciformes; family Psittacidae; genus Psilopsiagon; species Psilopsiagon aymara. The sequence continues at coordinate 5,007 of JANRGW010026459.1, read as the reverse complement.
ATTATGTACTGTTACCTTCTTGCATCTTCAGTCGTCTTTGTTTAAAAGGATTATGGCAACATATTTCTATATTCTAATTTGGTAAATCATCCTGGCTGTTTCAGTAATTACCTCAGTTTGTCCTCATTTCTTATCATCAATTAAAGTATCCAATCCTTCTTGCAGGTTACCCACACTTAGAATCTTGACCACTGAAAAACATCTTCTTGTTTCCCTCAAAGTATTGATTTACCTAAAAATTGACCCAGTAGCATGGTTCTGTTTCTATTTCTGGTTTTCTGCAACTTTATCACCCTGGGGTCTGATTGTCTGAAGTTATTCTTCTGAGCTTCAGCTCAGAGACATTTAGTGGATTAGGCTGAGGTGAGAACTATGGCTCTTCCTGATCAGGGCAGTAGCAAACTGACATTCATAGTTACACATCACAGGTCTGGATCACTAGGAAGGAGTCATAATACAAAGATTTTCTCTTCAGAAACCAGCATTATTGACTACACTTTGTAGGCTCCAGCATGGCCCTTTTGGCATGATGGAAGCAGATACATACGAACAGTTAGTGAATTTCTTCTGCCCTTTTTTCCTCTAAGGTCAGTTGTTTCTCCTGCAATAACATGCAAATATTATGAAATCTGAGGACAACAATGAAATAAAAACATGCATTCACAGGAGCGTTTTTTTGTTCCTATATCACTGTTATTACTGTGGTTATGAGGAGAATTGCTTGCAAAGCACCCAGCCAGGGTGAGTGTGCTAGCCAGTAAAGAGGTATACAGACACTCAGGAAAGAATATCAAGGTCGCAACAGTCAACAAAGTGACAACACATTTGCAGATTTGCAGAGGCAGAGCGTGATCTGTTCTGTAATCCATGCAGCCATAAATGGCCTTGTGCCCCACATCTGACTGACTGCATATCCCTAGGTTCTGCCAGGGTGTTGAAGCTCACTGGGGAATGTGCTTCATCCATGGAGGACACTGTCCAAGTCATTCTTCCTGAGATGATGGGCATTGTGAGAACAGGTTAGACAGGCCAGCCTGGCTGCCTAGAGTGCATCCCTGGGAGTAATTAACACCAGCAGGATGCCAGTGGCTGCGCTCCTGTTTTAGTCGCTAGCTTCCTTCAGGATGACAGCTGAACTGCTGTCCAAGCTCTTTATTTCTGTGCTTCCCATCACAGAAGGTGCTGCTTTGCAGAATTATTTAGTTATCACCATGGGGAAATAACAGGAGTGGAAGACATCTATGTTCCTCTCCTTCATCCCTGTGAAGCTCATCCACCTTCATGCTACTGCAGAATGGTGGGGTGGTTAAGGAGACGGGGTGCACAAGAGCTAGACCTCCAGTTCCTGAAGCTGGTTTTATCTAGACTGCTATGCAAAGCCACCTGTCTAATCAGACCAATGTATTACTGTTTATGTAGGGTAGTAAGTGTGTGTGGAGTCTTTCAGATGCATAAAATGAATGTCTCCACTCTGAGGTTTTCACTGTCCTCATTATATTTGACATATTAAAGGGTGCTAATAACAGCGAATAGAAGGAAGCAGCAGAGGCAGACCACAGGAATGGGATTGTGGTGAGCTGAATTCTGTGAATGTGTTGTTAGACCTTCCTGAACTTTTTTGTTGTAAATAGAGCAAGGTTTGTGGACTTGTCAGCAATTATTTAGAGGAAAATTAGTGGCACACAGGTGTGTAAAAAAAGTGTAATCCTAGAAAGGAGTTAAAAGAGAATGAGTTGACATGGGGCTGGGAGACAATGTGAGCATTCTCTGCATAGGGACTATTGTGAAGGAAAAATCAAAGGAATGGAAAGACATGCATGGAGCATATCAGAGTAGCAAAAAAGAGGAAGGGAGCTCATGATAAAGTACAGGGAAGTCCTTTTTACAAATAGTTGGCAGTACTTTGGTCTGGAATTACTTAATTTGATCAATAGTGATCTGGAATTACTTATCTGGTTAATTCCTCTGGAGTATGTATTTTAGTTATAAGTGAATGTTGTATAGCCTTAAGGCAGCTTCTTGACAAACTGCAACGCTTGAGCCTCTGTGAGTTTCTTAGAACTATCATCTCATGCTGTAAGAAAATGTCTAACATTTTCTTGTTATAAATATTGACATGAGGGAATGAAATCATTATCTGAGTCAAGTAGAAGGACCTCTGAGCATTTGGTAAAACTGCATTGGCTACATATGTATTTAAAATACATTTTATTATTCTTCTCTTATATGATCATGATTAATTGGTAGAACTTCAATTGTATTTTGTTGTGCAGCAATTCATGCTAAGCCATGGAGATGTCCAGCAATGCAAATTGCTCTGGGGAGCATGTTGTTTTAAGACATTGATAGACTCCAGGTGGGCATTTGAAGGCTATTTTGACTTTAAAATAACTCTTCAAACCACTGCCACAGAGTGAAATCTACTTATATACTGCTGCTCCGGCTATGTAACACTGGAAACACTTGGGAGGGAGATGCGGCATAAGAGAAAAATAGGAATTATTTTTCAAAGCCAGTTGGCACATTGAGTTTATTGCTTTCCCAGTCAGCCAGGCTGTTGAGTCAGCCTTCTCGCCTCCTGGGAAAGAGAGCAAGTGCTCTTCCTCTCTGTCAAAATGATATGATATTGACAGTTCTCCAGAAGAACTGTAGCACGTCCATTTTTAATGGGAGACAAGCTGTTTGGCATGAAGCTGAACAGGCAAGTGAGGGGATGATACTGTAGATCTCCACACATTTACATTGTCATTTAGACTGACTAATTTGTAGTTCAACAATATGTCAGAATAAATGATCAGTGATGGGTGTAAATGATGTACTTAGGACTGAAGAGAAGGAATATTTCTTAGTGGTTAGATCAAGAGGTTGGGAATGGGAATAGTTGAATCTTGGGGTTTTGTAGCTCCATTCCTAACCCACTGAATGACCTTGAGCGACTTAATTAACCTATTTGCCATTTCATCCCTCTGTAAACTGGGGATAATAATGTCTGCTTCAGAAATGGGTTGTGAAGAATAATTGATTCTTAGAAAATGCTTCAGCTTCCCTTAGTGAAAACATGCTGCAGAAGTAAAGCATTCTTGTTATTTTACCACCAACATGCACTTTTAAAGGCAACACTAACAGACACATCTTTCTTGGCTGGAACAAAGTATTGCAAGGGGGAGGAAAGAAAGGAAAAATATGAAAATGATGGAATCAGCTGAAAAGAGAAGAAATAATGGAGATATCTAGCTTACTGCTGATGAAACCTCCAATAGTTTCTCTTCCATCATTCCTTTCAGAACTCATCTGAAAGGACATCCACTAAGGTTTTCAAAAAGGGTCAGAACAGCTGTCCATCTCTAGCTCTGTTTGACCAAGTGTAAAAATGAATAACGAATAAAAATGCTCCAGCAATAATACTTTCAGGAAGACATCAATCTCTTAAACAGAAAATCCAAGGAGATTGGTTGAGTCTGTCTAACTTCACATTTCTGTTTCTGCATGCTGAACTCTTGTCAAGATCCTGTATTAGATCTAGACCTCTTGGGTTTGTGAGCTATTGCCTCCTGTAAGTTTCAGCAGACTTTGGTATTTTGTATCCCTGTTGACCTCAATGGTGTATTCCAATGGAAATTTTCTCTGTGTTTTCCTTTACGTCATAGAATCATAAAATCATCTAGTTCCAACACCCTGCCATGGGCAGGAACACTTTCCACTAGAGCAGGTTGCTCCCATCCAACGTGTACTGGAACGCTTCCAGGCGTGGGGCAGTCACAGTTTCTCTGGGCAACCTGTGCCAGGGCCTCACCACCCTCACAGTGAAGGATTTCTTCTTAATGTCTAATCTAAATCGACCTAGTTGGCCTTGTCCTAGAAGTACTTGCCCGTGTAAAAAGTCTCTCTCCAAATTTCTTGTAGCTCCCTTTTAAGTACTAGAAGCTGTTCTGAGGTCTCCTCTGGGCCTTCTCTTCTCCAGGCTGAACAAGCCCAACTTTCTCAGCCTGTCTCCATAGGAGCAGTGCTCCAGTCCTCTGAGCAGCTTCATGGCCTTCTCTGGACTCACTCAATCAGGTCCATGTCCATCTTCTGTTGGGGGCCCCAGAGCTCAACGCAGGACTGCAGGTGGGTCTCAAGAGAGTGGAGTAGAGGGGGAGAATCACCTCCCTTGACCTGCTGGTCATTCTCCTTTTGATGCAGTCCAGCACATGGCTGGCTTTTTGGGCTGCGAGCACACGCCACCAAGTCATGTTGAGCTTAAAATGTCCTTTCTTGTCTTAGGGTGTCTCAGCCAATGCTGACCACAGGATACATCTTTGGGAGCACTCTAGATACCCACTCTCTGACTGCCTCTATTTTTGCAAGTCAGCTTTATTTTTTGCAGATCTGGCTGGACTCCCAGGTACCCAGTCATCTCAGTAGCGCTCTTTGTAGACCTAAACATCATTGATCAGCCTTTCCTTCTTCCACAGTCTTTTGGAAGGAGAACCACATAAACAAATATATCTTTTTGTTTTAATCTGGAGTCCATAATTCCAGTCCCAGCGCGTGACTTAAAAGCTGTCGTTTATTATGTCAGGGTGTCACATGCAGCAACCTTGTACAGCACTTGCAACCGGCATTGCTCTTTCCTTCATAATTCGCTTATTTAGAGAGACATAATCAATCTTGCATGCATTTCCTAACCCCAGTTTCTTCAGCCTGCATGGGTGTTCTGTCTGGCAGACAGGTTTTGGGGAGTATTCAGGATCTTTCTTCCTGCAGCTTGTCCTTGAGCTGCAGAAGTTTTTTTTGATTCAGCCTATGTCTCCTGTATTACCCAGTCTGAACGAGCCCCGATCCTATACGTGCTCTTGGGATATCTGTTCCCTTTTTCTGGAGAAAAATTCCTTCTTCAGACTTCATGGTTTTGAGTCTCAAAACTCTTTTTTTTTTTTTTTTTTATTTTCCCCCCCCCCCCCCCCCCCCATCCTGCTGAGAAGGGGGGTGATAGGGCGGCTGGGTGGCAACCTAAAGTCCAGCCAA
>JANRGW010026456.1:0-24314 GCA_024733675.1 Psilopsiagon aymara | reverse complement strand
GGGGGGGGGGGGGGGGGGGGGGGGGAAGAGGTTAAAGCAAAGATGTGACACTGAGAAGCATGAAGAAGGAAGCTGAAAAACATCCTGGAGGAGATGCCAGGTGAGACATCAGGGAATCCACCACCTTCCCTTTAATAAGTCAGGAATGTGAAGGAGCACCATCACAGTGCGGCAATTTTGGAGCATGAGCAATGACACAAGGAATGCAAAGCTCCCTGCCCGTTCCAAACATAGAAATCTGGCAGAAGAAGGGGCCATTCAAAAAAGAAGACAAAAGAAACAAGGTACACTCTCCAGGTATGATCTGGGATATTGGGTTGGAACCTCAAGTGATGTAAAATTAGCCTTGTTCCATTAACGGTAATAAAAACAAACAATAAACTGGGTAAAGAGCTCTAAACAGTAGCAAGCTACAGTGGAGAGTTCTTAGGCTTTAAATCTAGTGTGAAGTGATGGCCAATCTATGTGTCAGGCTACAATAGCAAAGCCAAGAAATATATCCACCTTGGAGAAATATTTGCAGGAGGCTGGGAAGGCTATTTCCTCCAGTCTTTCCAAGACACAGCCATTCCCTCCAGCTTCTCCAAGTGTTGTAGTTTAACCCCAGCCAGCAACTGAGCACCACGCAGCCATCCACTCGCTCCCTCCCTCTGCCCTCACACCCCTTGCCCTGGAGAAAGCAGGTAAACCCCATAGTTTGCGATAAGAACAGTTTAATAATTACATTGAGATAAATAAAATACAATAATAATAACAGCAATAACAACAATAATAATAAAGAAATGAGAGGAATGAGACAAATAAAAACCTCCAAGTGATGCACAATACAATTGCTCACCACCCAGCCTGTCCCTGAGCAACAATCAGTGCCTCCCAGCCAACTCTCCCCCTAGAGAATTATAATATATATGATACTATATTATATAGTCAGTATTTCTATACAGAGAGTGATGTTCTCTAGTATAAGGGTTAGGGTTAGGGTATTATAATATAGTATTATAGGGTATTATAATATAGTATTATAGGGTATTATAATATAGTATTATAATATATATGATACTATATTATATAGTCAGTATTTCTATTCCGAGCATGATGTTCTCTAGTATAGAATATCCCCTTGGACAGTTTTGGTCAGCTGTCCTGGCTGTGCTTCCTCCTGTTTTCTGTGTTCTCCTTACTGACAGAGCATGAGAGACTGAAAAGTCCTTGACTTTTCAATATTATTCTCATAATAAAGCCAAAATACAGCACTGTATCAGGTAGAAAACTATCTCTATCATCGCCAAAACCAGGACACCATGGCATGGCCATTTCCTCCAGCCTCATCATGGCAGGGCCGTTTCCTTCAGCCTTGCAAAGGAATGGCCATTTCCTCCAGCCTCACCAAAGCATGGACACTTCCTCCCGTCTCTCCACTGGATGGGGTCCTTCAGCCTCCACATGTATGCGTACTTCAACCTCACGTTGACACGGTCGCGTCCTTCAGACTCGTAGGGCATGGACATTTCCTCCAAGCTATACAAACCACTAGAGCGCAGCATTCGCACACACAACCACCTCCTGCAACAGTTTTGCAGATCCCAGATACTGCTAGTTGGGAAACTGCCTTTAGATGCCCTTTCATTCCAGGAAAATAATTTAAATTGGCAGCCTGTGAACTAGACCAAGCCAATGCCCCTGCAGCCCACCCACAGAGGTTCCTACCGCTGTAAAAACTAGAATGCCTTATTCCAGCTGCTCACATGTGGATGTGTTATTAGGCGTTAAGAACACACACTGAAGTGTAGCTGGCCAGCACATGATGTTCTTCACTCAAGAGTACATCTGTTCAGTGAATCCCTGTTCGGTACTAAGATGTGTTCAAGGAGGGGAGGGCAGAGAATAACATGAGAGAATAAGCAGAAATTGCACTTTTATTGTGTCAGACTTGTAATTAGAAAGCGCTTACAGGCTGTAGATAATAAAACTTAACATATTATTACCCAGCAAGCCGTAAATCCACAGTCTTACTCTTTGAATGATTTAACAGCACTGAAGGCAAAATACTCACCCCATCATGCATTAGAATGAAATGCTCCTGACTTGGAATCTTTCTTGCTTCGTTTTAAAAGTGTTTTATTATTTAATGAACTCTTGCTGTTCTGCAATTAGTAGCCCCACACCCCTCTTTCTTCTGGTTGCTACCAGGTTCAGTGAAGGTTATTCTGTAGAAAATCTGACTATATGTTCATAATAGTTCTGGTGACTTTAAAAATACTTAAGCTGAGCTGTGAGTTTCAATACAACTTTCTCCTCCCCCAGCACCCATATTCTTTAGCTCCATTCATTACCTGGGCTTCCAATGGGAGGGAACATGGGTGCTGAGGTTTGAACTTGAAGTTTGGTCACATCCACAGTAGTAGCAACAGTGTTAAACCAAAGGCACAAAGACCCCAGCAGCACAGCTCCAGGGGCTGCCAGATACGATTGCAGAAGCAGTATGTGGTCACCAAGGCACACAGCTGCAAAAGATTAAGTTGTGAAATATATCTAGTGGAGCCTCTATCACACCAGCAATGTGATTGTGGGAGGACAACCTTCTTGCAAGCCAGGGTCTGAGAAAAACAGTATAGGAAAAAAGGAAAGCCAACATTTTTTAGGAAATATATTAGATATTAGGAAAACAAATCTTCACTATGAGGGTGATAAGGCACTAGAAGAGGCTGACCAGAGAACCTGTGGCTGCCCTATCCCTTGCAGTGTTCAAGGCCAGGTGGACTGGGCTTGGAGCAACCTGCTCTAGTGGAAGATCTCCCTGTCCATGGCAGGGGGTTGGAATTGGATGAGCTTTAAAGCCCCTTCCAATGCAAACCAGTCTGGGAATCTATGAAATAAAAAACTGTGCTTCTCTCCCCTCTCCTCTTGCCCTCCTTTGTAAAACAGCAAACCAAAGAAAAAGCAGCAGCAAAACTAGGGCAGAAAAGCAGCAGCAAAGGCAGGAAAGAAAAGCAGAACTTTTCTATTAGAAACACTGGTATCTTCACCTTCATCCACATACCACTGTCAGAATGAAGCAAATTGTGAGAGCCCAGAATTGTTGCGATTTTAATGACTCACCCAGAGCAATGGAAAGAAGAAGATTCAAGGTAAGTCTCTCTCTCTCTTGATCTTAAATATCAAGAACTGCCCCTCCCAAGCTATCTTCCTGCTGTATATTCATCTGCTTGATGTCCCTATCATTATTAACTCCCTGTCAGATGTCTTCTAGCACTCAACTGTGTTAAAATTGGTTTGCAGTTCCAGCACCTCTGAGGACACCAAAGTTGAGTATGTTTTGTCAGACACTGCATTCTTGCAAGGCTGTGTGAGGGTCCTCAAAATCTTCCATGCTGCTCTGGGTCTTACCCTTCCTTTTTCTCTCCAGGGAGTTTGTTCTATAAGACAGAACACGGTATTAAATCAGATGCTCAGGACATACTAAGCTTTTAAAATTTCCTCTTTTCATAGCAATTCAGCTAATAGACCATGTTTGGGATTATGATGCAAGGCACGTTTGTATAGTCTCCAAATCCTCTGGGCCTGATTCTCTTCCTTTACTCACCTTGTGCAACAGTGTGATGCCATCAAAATCACAAGAATGGCATAGGTATAACCAATATTATCTCCAATAATTTGTGGCATTACAGATGCAGAAACAGTTTAATTCCTAGAGCCTGCAGCTCTTGCAATTTAATCTCAGTTTATTTGCAAATAGAAGAATCTGAAGTTGTCATCACCAATCTCTAATCCCACAGTAAGACACACTATGGCAAGTCTAATTAACAGTATATAATAGATTCATGAGAATCAAACTTACCCAACCCACCAGTGAAGCAATGAATCAATGGAAAGACTGTAGCAGATTTGGGAGTCAGAAAGGCTCTTATCAACCCCAGCAGCTCTACCTTCCAGAGAGAAGGGCCTGTGCCGTAAAAGTGTGCATTTTTTCACAGCTCCAGGACTGCCCGATTTGCAGGAACAGATGTTTTTTCCCAGCCTTTAGGAGAGAAAACTTTCCATTCTTTGTCATTTTCTATTTTAGCAGCAGAAAGCTGTTGTGTTGGTTACACCAGAAGCTTGTTTTTACTCAGATGTTTTCCAAATGCTCTCTTCTAAAGCCCCTCAGCTTCAGACCCAGAAACAACAACAACAGAAATAACACAGGCAGCACATTCACATAAAGATTCAAAATGTGGGGTCTGAACCTCAGGGACATTCAAGGTCTTTTGTGGCATCTTTAGAAGCATAAAGCAACCTTAATCAAAGTCCAGGTGGTGTCCTGAGAACCTCCCTGTTGCACCAGACACCTGCCTGACCGCTAGCCTGCTGATGCCCTAGCAAGATGGCATTTTGTCCCCTTTAAAGAGGGTATGGAATCTTGAAGTGTGCCATTGAATCCCAGCTCCCAGTTCTCCAGCATCAGCAGTGGTGCAAAATTGAGCACAAATGTAAGGTGACCTCCAGGGTGCTCTACTTTACAGTTGCATGTCCAGGTGTATGGGCTAGAAAAGACTGATGACAGGCTAAATACCAACAAGTTCATTCCTGAGCTCGAGTCCATAAATGAAGCAATTGAGAATTAGGCTCTTTGATGTGATGGCCAGCTGGAAAGCGTTCCTGTTGTGCCCAATGGGTTTTCAATGAGGCAATCAGTTGTACTCAAGAAGCACAGTAATTCTGCAGAAGCAGTTAGGAATAAATTTAGGGTAGGGAATTAGGAGAAGATTTTCAAGAAGCAGTGCAGGGAGACTCTGGAATAGGCTGCCAAATCAGAAAATTGGAATCAAAATATGGAACAAGCTTGAAGTCAGAGGTTGGTGAATTTATGGAAGAGGTTTTATAACTCTGAATGCAGAGTTACAGACTTAACCCTGTGATTCAGCCATGTGCGTCTCCTGAGAGTTGTTAAACTAATCCATGGCTATAGGTTTAACAGGAAACCCTCTGCTTCCTGGGAAGCTCGGGTGCTGTACTGTGGCAGAACCAAAGAGGAATCACTCACAAAGTAACAGGCAGGCAAGAAAATATTAAAGCATAGATATTTCATGTCCAGTACTTGGATACTACAGCACTTGGACATCTCTTTGGGTGAGCAGCTTCTCATCTTCTCTAACATGACTTGACCCTTTATCAGTCTCCAACACAAGGGGAGAAGATGCTTTAGTGACTGGACTCACAGGCAGACAGACCGATACTAGGAAATTCAGTAACAGGTAATTATGTCTTTTGTCTCGTGAGATGAGTTAGTCAAGATATCCACCCTAAAATGATGACAGACACAATAATAAAGAACAAGATGGGGTGTTAACGAAACAGTGTCTAATTAAGCCATCAGGGCAAGCCCTGTGTCTTAGGAGATCCAGTTCAGCAACTTCTCAGACACACCAAGACATGAAATCCAGGAGTGTAATAGTTTCCTCAGATGATTTTCTCTGTGCACAAAAGTTCAAAGTATAGGACAGGGAAAAATCTGAGTATTCCTATAGACATGAGGTTAAGGTCAGACTGAACATTTCACAGCCTGAGCTGAGGTCCTCTGCAGTGGTCTTCACTCTTTAAAAAAAATGATCCTTCTTTTCATACTGAAGCAATACATCTTCAGGACCCCCTGAAATATTGCAACACTCACCTCAATGATAAACCAGAGTAAGTTGACAACTACAGACCTCCATTTGGAGCTGCTAGCATAACTGTTACATATCTCCCAGGGCATCTTAGGCCTTGGGGGATTTAATTACCTGATCAGCATTTACTGATGGGCTGATAGCCAGGCTGTGTGGGAGCTGGAATAGCATTTTCTATCTAGGAAGGAGGGGCTCGGGAGAGTATTTTTCTCAGCTGTGGTTTTATGCTCCCTGGAATTAGTGGTACAACTTCAGTATTGACTGGAAGCTGGGCTGGTCTCCACCAGGTGAGAGTTGAGGAGTTGCTTAGCTCCACAATCACTGTAAGGCCACCTTACTCAGCGCACGTTTCTCCCGTAGTTTCCCGAAGTTTCAGTAGGGCAGGTCTCACTACATATGGCGTTTGCTCTAAAAATAGTATTTGTGCAATTCACATGGAAGGGGAAAGCAATTACACCTCTACTATGGGAAAAACACTCACTCCCTTTCCACGGGCTGACTTCAGAGACTCTTCGATGATAATTACCATAATTTTTCTGCTGAGGTTGCTGACATGGAGGTGAAGTGACCTCCCCGAGTCTCTCCAGACCTGGATCCAAACCAGTGTTTAAGGTCAGGATGGCCCCACCTTCTGATTTCCAGACAGGGCTCAGGTCTTCTCCCTTTCAGCTATGGAAAGTGCTTTTATTTAATCACTTGATGTTGCAAGTTGAGGCTGGAAATTGGACTCTGAAATAGTTCAGAAACCTGACAGCTTGCTTAAATAAAAACAGTGTCTCAATACAGAGAGACACTGTTTTATTTAAGCACAGAGACACTTCAACACACTGCCTCCACAAGCTGCAGAAGTGCTACGTGCCCTGTTTCTCTCGGGTGCTCTAATTGAAGGGCATAACAAAGGTTAGTGAAGCTCTGACCGTAAGATACATATTCATGTGTGTTGCACAAATACTCAAATACAATGTCTGAGCTGATGAAATGCACAGTCTCCTTTCATACCCAGGCGCTCTGTTGTCTTCGAGCCAAGAAGTGCAATGATTAAAAACCACTTTATTATGAGTCTGAGCTTATTCTATCTTCCTGCTTTGAAGTGCTGTATTCCAGGATCGTATCTCAGCAGAAGGGCTATTTTGATAACCACAAAGCATGATACTACCTAGAAAGCAAACAGGCAGGTTCTCCACTGCTGGAAAGTGCTCTAGTTCCTGCCTTCAGAAGAGCCACAACTGCAATTTGTAGCAGCAGAGCAGCAGGCAAAGCCTGAGTCAGGGTTAGGTCTTGGACTGGAATATTCCTCTCACTAGCAAAGGCTGGCAACTGAAACCAAGCAGCTTCCAGAGCTAAGCAGAGCCCCACCTGTCATGAGGCAAGAAAGGAAGTCACACAGGTGAAGTCACACTATAGAAGACGTGGTCTAAAATTCAGGTGTTCTGTACTTCAGTTGCCAAACAGTTATTAATAGAGGAAGTTACACCTCAGCTAGAAACATCTTCTCACATTTGCAACCCAGGAATCCCAACTGGTGACAGGTACCAGCTCAGCCTGTTGCAACGATTGCATCTGCAGTGCATGCTCTGATAAGCGCTCTGGTAAAATGGTGGAGAGAGGACAAAGATAGTCCTGGGACAACCAAATATGATGAAATTCATCTCTATGTAGGACATGTAGTCTCCACTGCTGAAAACAATCCAACCATCAGAAATGAGGACAGTTTGACTTGCATACTGATAGCTCCCTGAGACTTTGAGGATAATAATCAGTGAGTTATTTTCACTCAATGGAATTGTTTTACAGTGAATAATGCTTAGGGAACAAGCTGTATATACTACAAGCTCCTGAAATTTCACATGTAGATTGAAATATCTTTTCAAATGCCATTCTGACACCTAAATGAGACCAGTGTCCAAATCCCATTTGTGTGTGATAAATCTTGTATATTATTTTAAAAATTCCTTTTCTTTTCACCTGACACATGGAGATAAACTCAGTTCCCTTTTCTGTCACATGTAGGTGAGTAAGATCTGTATCTTCTGTTCTATGGACAATAACATACTTTCAAAACTATTTGTTCTGAAATGAAAGAAGAACGGAATCTATGAGGATCTTTATGGGGAAAAAAAGAAAAAAATACAACCCCTCCTGAGTTTATAGAATTATAAGAAAGTCACTTTAGAGAATTCATTGATGAAAAGCAGGTGAGAGAAGTACAGCTTAGACCCCCTATCTTAAACTACAAATACAATCCTAAGAAGTGGAGGAATTAGGTGAAATGAAATGGCTCATGCATGGTTTGAAGTGGAACCATACTGACTGACACCACACCAAGATTTCTGATCTCCATGGGGTCTGTAATGAACGTATTAACCTAAGGGTATGAACTTCATTCACCCAGAAAATTTTTGTTGAATCAGACTAGCAGAAAGGGGAATAAAACACATTCTGCACCAAAAGGCTTTCTTCACATTGCCTACGTGTAAAACAAGCCTGTGGAGGAAATGCACAACGACAGTTGTGAAAGAATGAGCTCATTACCTAGGAGGACTCATTCCCAGAAGGCAGGGCTTTGAAACCGTATAAAAGTTCTCAAATCTCTGTGCTGCACCATCCGCTCGACTTCGTGCTTCTCCCTGTTGACTGGTTGGGTAAGTCAGAGAATACTGATATTCTTTTGCGATATCTATAATTTTACTGCTTGGCTTAATGTAGGCGGACTCTTTAAAGAAGTGTTTTATTCAATACCTTTGAATATGAGCAAGATTCCTTCAAAGAAGAGAAACTGGGCATTGGGGTAGGACAAGGAGTCTTGCAATGACTCCACAAGGCAAATTCAGATTGTGTGTAAATGTGAGGATAGCCAAGTGCTAAATTAAAACCTTTCTGAAAGACAAGATTAGATAAAATGTGTTGGTTTAAGTATAATTGATGTGGCCTTTGGGGAAGGAGAGTGTCTGAATGGCCCCTTAAAAGCTCCTTCCAAAACTGTTTTCTGCAATTCTGCTGTTTATAACGAGACTTCTTTTAAAACTTCAGTTTCATTGAAGAGTTATTTTGTAAAAGATAGATTTGGGAGTATGAGGGGCTGTAGGGAGCAGAAGGGTGAAAGTACTCCTAGTGTAGTGTCTCATTCATGCTAACCATATCAAGAACAACATATTAATTTGGCTTAATATCTTATTAGATCTTTATAAAGAAAATACTAAGAGACAAGTGATATTGATCTGGAGGATCTCGGAAGATGCAGAAGAGAGGAATTAATTTGCTTTGAAAATTAATTCAATTTTTGTTGAGAGGAGTAGGCAACATGAGAAAGGGAGAATGAACTTGCACACTCTCATGTGATCTGTGTTGCTGATAGTCATGCATTTAGGGGACTTAAAAAAGCCCCTTCCAAGAAACACTTCTGGGAGTCTAAACTTATTTGTGCCCTTAGCTTGTTTTAAGAGAAACAGCAACACGAGCTCACCAAAGACACGAGTCCAGCTGAGCCTGGTGCCTACCTTCAGTAGCCCACAAAACAAGGGCAGTTTCATAAATCATTAGGAAAACACCTTTGGCCTGTTGTACATTACTGGCCTTGGGAGAAGAAATCGCTCTTGATTATTCTGATTCACACAAGCTTCATATATTATTAGTGGCCATGATAATCCACACACATAGGGAGGCATTACTGCTGCTAACTCTTTCCATGACAGCTGGAAGAACTGTGCCACAGGTAACCTCCATCCATTATATCATCGATGAAGTCAGAGTGAAACCAGAGCAAGACGAGGAGCTAGTCTATTGTTACTGCAAAGATTCTTTATATTACAGAAAGCTATTCAGCTTATTGATGAGGTCCACCTTGAGGCCTTAGCACTCCAGCTCTCTAATTCCAAGTAAAATCTGGAAACCATTTTAAAAAGGGTGAAAGCAAAGTTTTGCCAATGTGAAATATTCTATTGGGCCCAGATTAGTATTTTTCTACTTTTTGATAGACCAAACATTTTTAAATGCCTGTCTTCAGAATTAATTTTATTATTATTATGACTTTCTGAAACCACTATCAAAATCAGCAGATCTGTTATTTGCCAGCCTCTCCCAGTTCCTCAGGACAGAAATCAAAGATAGTTAACACCTTGGGAAGTGTGAAGCAACAGGAGAAAGAGCTCTGAAGTGTAAATCAGCTCCAAGATAAAAGGAGTAGTTCTACCTAGTTAGATCTGATAGGGCTGCCCCACATTGCAGAACAGAAAGGAGGGATAATTAAAAACAGAACAGCAGCTGAAAGGCAGGATTAAAAAGAGCAAATCATTATTCTTTCTGAGCAAACCTGCCTTGGGAAACCAAGAGCAAACTAAGAGAACTTCATGCTTGCAGCTAATTTCATTTTTCTTAACAGTTCTTCCACCCTTATCACAATGCAGTTCATTTGGTAGACACAATAACACTCTGACATTTCTTTCAGATAATCTTGTTTCCTATAAAGATGTCTTTGAATCAAATGCAAATCAAGCAAGAAATCCTGCTCCCACCTGGCCTGAGCAAGACAATTCCAAAGCACAGCCAAGACTCTGTGCCATGCACTGATCCAGTCCCACATCCACAGCAAGAACCTGAAGTCCAAGTTCCAACACCTTGCCCAGAACCAGTTACAGCAGAAGTGGTACCAGAAAAAGAAGTGCCATTGCCAGCACCAGTGGTGGAACCAGGCAAGGGAGAAACACCAGTGATCGTAATACCCAAGAGTCCACTCCAGGAACAACAGCAGCAACAGCAATGCAAGCTACCACCAACTTTCCCACCTGTATCACACCCTGAGCCTGTTCCATGCCCCGAAGAGAAATCGGAGTGCAAAGACCTACCTGTGCCAGCCCTTGTTTCCGGCTCTAAACCGACTCCACATGTGCTGGAGAAGCAGGAGTGCAAGGAGATCCTTGTGCCAGTTCCTGTACCACAGCCTGAACCTGCACCATGTCCTCAGGAGAAGCAGAAATGCAAGGAGATCCCAGTGTCAATCCCTGCTCCGTGCCCTGAACCTGTACCACATCCCCAGGAGAAGCAGGAGTGCAAGGAGATCCCTGTGCTCACCCCACACCCTCCAGAGAAACAAGAGCACAAGGGCATCCCTGTGCTAATCCCCACTCCCTGCTCTGAACCCATACCATGTGCTCAAGAAAAGCAACAGTACAAGGAGATCCCTGTGCCAATCCCTGTGCCAATCCCTGTGGCACACCCTGACCCTGCACCATGTCTTCAGGAGAAGCAGGAATGCAAGGAGATCCCAGTGCCAATCCCTGCACCATGTCCTGAACCTACATCACATCCCCAGGAGAAGCAGGAGTGCAAGGAGATCCCTGTGCCCATCCCACACCCTCCAGAGAAGCAGGAGCACAAGGAGACGCCTATGCCAATCCCTACTCCCTGCCCTGAGTCAGGGAAGTCCTCCCATCCAGAGAAGTATCCTCCCATTGAGCAGCAGCAGGTGAAACAGCCCAACCAGTGGCCACCCATGCAGAAGTAATTTTCAGCTGACAAGGGAAGCCCTGAAAAGAGGAGATTGCAAACCCAACCCTCCTCTCCCCAAGTCTCGCAACCAGAGGTCATTTTACAACACCTTTTTATTCACTGCAAAATTTCTATTAAGAAGCACAGCTTCCAACTACCCCCTCACAGCTAACACTACTGTTATCCCGTACTAACAGCCATAAGCTAACTGATGTGTCAGAACTGGCAATAGATAAGGTTTCAAGTGATGTCGTAGGTATGTGTGTTCAGCTGCCTGAATTTCTGCCCTCTCACAATCATCCCTCTGGCTTTTAAAGGCCCAGAGAGAGACCAAAAAAGCATGATGGCATGCATGAGTCAGGGTCTATTAAGCTGAACAATAAACTTAACCCAAATGCAGTTAGGGACCTAGAACTCATGCCTTCCTCTCCAAGCTCCCTATACATAAATGTCATCTCCCACCTTGCAGCTAGAGGTTTTGCCTATTAATAATAGGATTTGAGGTTTGTGTAGAACCTGCTGCTAAGGGGTTCTGGTAAATGGTAATGAGATTTTCTGAATCACAAATCCATAGTGCTTAATATTTCATGTAATCAAAAAATAACACTGGGTTAGAGGAAATACTTTACAAAAGAGCCAATCACCTCCTAATTATCTGCTTAGCTGAATTATTTGTAATCAGTGCTTTCCTCAGAGAGCTCACCTTGGGTTATCCAGGATGTGAAAAAGAACAGCTTAAGATGGGATTATTTATGGAAAACATAGATAATCAAATCCAATCCAGACATGTTTTGAAATAGATTAACTTCAGGTGTGGCTTTCAGATGTTAGACAGGATAAAGGAGGAAGCATAGAGTCCTGTCTCAATTACCCTGGAACATGCTTTACGACACAGTGTTGTGTATGTATTTGGTACTTACCTCTAATTATTTTAGGCTGATACTGTATCCAGGATTGATTTCACTGTGAAAATCAACAATAAAAATTACTTTGAATACCAAGTTGTGGAGATTCTCAATCACTTCTTAAAAAGATGAAAAGAAGCCTCAGCTCAGAACAGTCAGACATTTTTTAGGCTTAAAGCTGGGTGAATCAAGACTCAGAATCTTTGGTGCTTGCAAGGGACCCTGAGTCTGCTGCTCCTCTCCACGCACCAAGATTAGACAACCTGCAAGAGTTCTTGCATTGTGTCAGTCTATTGATAGCACTGATCACTCCTCAGCAAGGCACCATGTCCCAGAGCACAGCACATGACATCAGCTCACATCGAGCTGTCCCCACGTTCAGTCTGCCCTGTTCAAACATATTCCCAGCCACTATGTGACCTTCAGAAGACATAAGGCAGGGTGCAAGCACAAGCAAAGGAGGTTTTCCCACACTTGAGATGAGCCAGAAGTGATGCAATCCCACTAGTTTGGCCCTGTACCTGTTAGATGAGTGTTAGATACATCCAATCTCATTGTCTGATCACAGAATCTCACTGAGTCACACATCTGCTGGTTAGCAGAACAAGCTTATGTCTGTCTGCCAGATATATCATTCAACAGTGTCTGTATTTACAGTTTTTCTCCTCTGCCGTACAGCTGACTGGAAATCAATTAGCTGAGCAGGTATGTCCTGCTGAGAAGCTGAAACTTTCTGAATCCTCCTTCTTTCAAACTAGAAGCTATTCATTCTGAGCAGGCAAAACCTTCCTTTTAGTATTAAAAGCTTCCAAAGACTCTTCCTCTCAGCAGTTACACTAGTTGAGACTCTAAATCCACAGTTAATTGTTTTGATAGACCCACAAGAGCATACTTCAGAATATTATACAAGAAATATTATACTAGGATTGCTGGAGAGGGGCTCTGCGTCAGTGACTGTAGTGATAGCAAAAGGGACAGCAGGTTCAGACATAAACAGAGGAAGCTCAGGAAGTAGCTCTGCAGAAAACGGCCCTGCATTTAAACGGGATGTTGAATGTTAATGTTTAAAGGTAACTCTCTGGCTAATAAAAGCAAGCCAAAGAAAACAGAAGACACTAGTAAAGTGAAAAAAATATCAGGAAGCAAATAATGAGGTCACTTATAATTTTATTGCAGCATAACCAAAGATCAGAAGAAAATAGCCCCACAATATTAGGTTTTTATATTAAAGGATGAATAAATCCAATTCAATGAATTACATCTCTTTGAAAAGTAATTTCTGCCTGCTAACAGAAGAGGTGTGCTGCAAATTTTCAGCTATTCTGGCAGAGCCAGCAGAAAAGAGAGCTTGGAAATAAGTATTTGTATCTTCCATGGCACTTTGTGGCCACTGCTGTTAGTACTACTTCTGCTTTGGGCATTGCTGCTGCTGCTGCTGCTGCGGGATGCTCTTCACAGGACACTTGGTTTGCCCTTTTGGGAGCTGGGATTGCTCCACACACTTTGGAGGACACTTTTCCTGGCATTTTGAAGGTATTTGCTGCTGCTGTTTCTGCTGGTGGGAAGACATCTTTGCTAAACCTGGAAGAAAACCAAGATGCCATTTCAATTATTTTAAGCCCTACACACTTCTTGTTTCTGGATATTAATTTCAGTCAGTTCTTCAGCTTTGAGATCAGATCAACAGTGAAGAGTCTAAATAAGTTAATAACAGACAACCACCCCCAACCCCACCCTTGGAAATCCTTGAGGAGGATGCTGCTCAAATCAAATTCCTGTTGGTGACTCCTGTCTGCTGTAGCTGCCCCACATTGCTTTTCTGTGCTCCTATTTCAATTAATCTTTATGGTGATCAGCCACCCTACTAAGACATAACTCTGCTCACTGTTTCCTGAACATTTCAACTGTGACAAGTTAAAAAGCAACCCATGTTTTGGTGAAAGCATGCTTAGTTCAAGGAGAACCTCAGAGCAACATTTAAAGCTAGTCAAAGAGGTGCAGAAAGCTAGTGACATTTAAATATTGTAAATGGTTTTGAGAAAGAAAAATAATTTGCTAACTGTCCCTTCCAGCAATGCCTTCTCTCTGCTTAGTTTATTGAGTGTCTCGGGGCAGAAGCCCTGTCTCTGGCCATTCAATGCCAGGGAGCTGTCCTGCTCAGTGGTAATACGGTGTTATGCAAGGAAGTGAAACTCAGAGCCCAGGAAATGAAGGAGACTGCAATGATCTGCCCATGGCTGCTTGACGGATACAAAAAAAGCTGATGGCAGATGCCATCCTTTGGTAGCTGATACTCAACACCCAATGGTTATCCACAAACATTCTTATCTGTTGGGAAAAAAATTACGAGGGTTGACAGGGGTTTCCTGGTCTAAACAGTCAGCAAGCCTCTGTCTAGAGGTTCAGAAAATCTCAAAATAATATAATAGAGCTTTCACCTGTGTGGAGCTGAAATTGCCAGGGAAAGGAACTGGAAGAGTTACTAGACAAACAAAATACAGAGAAATCACCCTGTCTCCTGAGAACAGGGGACCATAAACCCCACTTCTATAGCTAGATGTGCATAGGACTCACCTGATGGCTCCTGCTGTTAGAAGAGGAGGAGAAGGCAGAACTCAAGTTAACAAGCCTCCCAAATAGGAGGCTTTTATATGCTTTCAAAAGTCAGCCCCAGGAGCTGATGACAACAGATTAAGTTGATGACCAGAATCTTTCACAACCAGAACTTGCTCCACTGACACCTCCATACACCTGGACTTCAGTCAAGGTCTGTGAGAGATGTTTCCTCTTTCAGGTGCGGGGGATATGTTGTTTTTAATGCAAGGCACACCCTATCTTGTAATAACTGGCTAATTTATTGATAATTAATCTTCTCTCAATCCTGGGCAAAGATCCCACAAAGAAAACAGATTTGGGAGGCATTCTGTGTTTGGCAGCATGGGTTTCTGGGGTTTGCTTCCATCCTTCTCTTTTTTTCTTCCTGGAAAGGATAGTGAAACATTCAACATTGCCAAGAAACTAGAAAGCTTTCCCCTTATTTTTTTTTTCATGTGCATTCACATAGCTTTTCACTGAAGCAAGTAGAACTTCATTTTTATAAACGCTGTGGCTTGCTGAAGTTGTGTCAGGATTTCTTTTCTCTGGGGATGGATCTGTGTTTCAGAAACTTCTTGATCCCCTTGAAATTTTTCCAGCGAAGGAACAGAGAGAATGTTTCAACTGAAATGCTGTCTTTATTTCTAATGGAAATGTAGTTCAAGCTTCTCTTGACTATTCATCAATGCTATGCCCTGTAGGGTCATATTCAACCTAATGAATTATAGCCCAGTCTCTATTACAGATGTGGGATATTTGGAGAGATGAAGGACGTGGCTTCCACTGGGTGTAGGAGAACAGAAGCTACAAATGGAAACATCATCCCATATCTTAACATCCCTCACCCACACCTGATTTACCAGGGGTCCTAATGACCCCAAGTTGGCATGGGCCAAATGTCACTAATTTGTTGTAAATACACAGGAGAATCTCAGCAATGCACAGAACTAACCACAGGTGCGTAGGAGAGCCATGTCTCAAGGCTTTTGCAACAAGTTTCCCACAGGCACAGGAAACATGATGAGCATAAACCAACAGTCTCTTCTGCCACTTCCTGTGGGGTTTTCAGCACCCTGTGCTCCCCTCTGTGATTACTGTGGCTGGTGCAATGCTTACAGCAGAGAAGGAAAGAAGAAAAAAATTTAAATGACTAATGCAGCTGATAGAGCTGGATGAAGATGCTTGGAATTCTGTCATAGATGACTAATATATGGGATGGATCTCATTAGTAGCTGCATGTGACTTCCTGACTAAGACATTTTCCATGGCTGAAAGTGGACACTGACACTACACATGTGGCAGCAGCAACCAGTTACTAGCAAGGCAGTGTTCACTGCTGAATCCCCAAAGGTTTGCATTCAACAGTAGGAATTAGATGTGCATGTTCCTAGTCTCCCCATCCATTTTTGTGCTGTTGAATATCTGCTCCAGCTCCTCTTGATTTGTCTACCTGAACTGAAAGGTGCATTCAGGTGTAAAATGTTTGCTTTACTGAGTCATGTTTTGCTTATCATTATTTCTCTTCGATGGTGTCACCTTTTGGTGTTGACAGAAATAACACAAAAAGAAATCTGCTGTAAAAATCTCTACACTTGCACATAAGGTTTCATTAAAAGCTGATTTGGTAACAGTGTTTACGCACTGCTAAATATAACCCTTTTCTTTTCTAGATTATATATTCTCCACCCTTGCTATAATGATATGGTACATGGATAGCAATTCTCTACATCCCAGACATGGAAATTGTGTGGCCATCACAGAGACAGAGTTAAGCAAGTCACATGCACAGTACGGGAGGCAATGAGAGCATTATCTCTGAAAGTCAGCATTTGGATGGGTATAATGTCCCCTCAGACAACAGGCTTTCTTCTGTTTCAAAATTATTACTCCAAATAAAGAAGATGTGTTTATAAGTAAATTAAAATATTACTGCACCTGCCAGGCATTAATAAACTGAATTAATGAACCAGAATGTCAACCAGTCTATTAATCAGTCATGGATGTGACTTCTCCTCCTTACAGATGGTGAACAGATAGGGAACGAGAGACCTGCCCAAAGCCTTACAAAGTATCTGCAGCAAAATTGGGAAAAAACCTGCCATCTTGCAGGGCTCATACCTTTTCCTGAACCACAAAAAGATTCATTTCCTGAAGCCAGATCCCCTACTTTCTGTATCCAATGAGCAAGAACTAATCAAAAATAACACTTTTGCTTCCATCAGAGTGCTTTTAAGAAATAATTCAAATCCAAGCAACAACATTTCAATTTCTTCTTTCCTGGATTTGTGGCTTTCTTCCACTTAAATATACCTTTTAACGGCGTCTAATATTTTCCTTCAAAATACAGAGATAAAAAGATCAAAATATAATCATTAATACAGGTGAAAATTAAATTTGTATCATTATTTTCACATGGGATAGAACTGTTCTGGTTTTGTATCTGTCAGAAGGGTATTGGCCAGATGATGTTTTGCTTATAGTATTAAAAGACATTGCTCCACATTATAATGCATGCTTTCTCTGTTTACAGCACTGCATTGCAGGTACAAATTGTCTGCAACCATAGCAGCTTTTTAAAATGAAAACTAAAGGAAGACGTTCTTGGGTCCAGTGACACTGATACCAGGCGATGAAAGAAAGACAGAAGACACATGATGCCATCAATGGTCAATTTTTATTGCTGCACATAGACAGGGGGACAAAGATTAGAAGACAAACTGAGAAATAAAGAACTGATGGTGAGGCATCTTCCAGCATCAATTGTTTACAGAACAGACATTGCTAAATAACTTCCCAAGACGCCCAACAGTATAATTATTGGCCAACTGCAGTTACCAAGAAAAAAGGTGCTAACATCAGCAGAAGTATCATAGCAAGCAAAGACACAGGGTGGAAACATTCAGACAAATATTTTCCAAGACGAAGAGAGCATGGGGTAAACAGATCAGGAGAAGTCTCAGTATGTTGCAGATGGGTCTGTAACGTGGTTGTCATTCCATGGGTGATTGTGAGCCTATGGATTCTGCAATGCACTGAAGCACAAGGGCTGCATGCTAGGCTCATGTGTTAAGATGATCAGCATGAGCGAGAGCAGACAGTGCTACATGGCTCCAGGCACACCGTCTCACATGAATCAACACACTTGGTGGTACACACCTCCACGCATGGGGGTGGGCAGGGCTCCACACACTTGGTGCAGCACTGGGTGGGACAAGGCTCCACACACTGAGTGGTGCACTGAGTGGCACATGGCTTTACACAGACATCAATGCACTTAGGGGGGCAGACCTCCACACACTGGGTGCTGCAGGGCTCCACGCACTGGGTGCTGCAGGTGGTGGTGCACTGGGTGGCACAAGGCTCCACACACTGGGTGCTGCAGGTGGTGGTGCACTGGGTGGGACATGGCTCCACACACTGGGTAGTGCAGGATGTGGTGCACTGGGTGGCGCAGGGAGTTGTGCAGACCTCCACACATGGGGTAGAACATGGTTTCACGCAGATGCTGTCACAGGGCTCCACACACACTGTCTTGCAGGGCTCCACACACTTGGTGCATTTCTGCAAACAAATGGGAGGGGGCAGGCAGGGCTGTTTGCACTGCTCGTAGTAAGACATGCTTCTGAGGTGCTGGTAAACCTAAAGACAAATAAAAGAGATACAAAATCAGTGCACTCATCCTTTCTTCTTGAGCCACAATTCCAATCTGAGCTCTTGAAACATACATAAAAATTAGCTGTTGGACTAAGAAAAGAGTTTTTAGGAAAAATTGCATGTCTGAATGATTTCTGGAGTCAGACATTCAACTACAACTGCAACATTATTCCTTCTTTTCTTGGGAGGCTGCAAGCATCACTGTTAGGAAGACTACAGCCATGAATTTTATAGAACTGCTCACAGTTACACTTTGCAGAAGCCATAACACGAAAATAGTTCATGTCTTTTTCTTAGTTATATCAGCAGACATTCCCAGGCCCAACTTTTTCTTCTTCAGTTCTTCACAGAACACATCTTCCTTGGTGTAGATATTGAGCTGCCAATGCCCAAAGATAAAGACCAAAGATCAAAAATTCAGGCAGTACCCAAAATCCTCTGGCTGTATGTCACTGTAGTACATCATTGTACTATTGTCATGGTATATCATCATGGTACGTCATTGGAGTTGTATCAATATTAATGGGCTCGTCCTTTCATGAGAAAAGGATTAGCCCAGAGCTTACAGCTCCTGTTTCCAATTCATTTCCTCATCTTGACTTGTCCCAGATGGCTCCTGCAGCTTTGCCCTCAGGTATTCTGCAGCTTCCTTCTTCCAGATAATGCATCTTCCCACTCATCCCTTTGAAGTCCCAAGACTACACTGTAGCATCTACTAATCTATTTAATTTCCAGTCTTAAAGCCATATGAAAAAATCAATGAAGATAGAATAGGTAGGAAGATGAGAAACAGTCACAGTTTCTGAGGAGGTGACAGGACATTTGCAAGATACTTAAGCAAGAGTAAAACATCCTCTCCTGCATTCCAGGATAAATCCTGGGACTGAAACACCAGAAGCAAAGCTCTCCTGTGATCAGTAATACATTCTTTTGACCAAAACAGTCAAGTAGCACAGCCTTTGCATTATTCCCTGATAAATGCAAGAGAGACTTACCAGTCCACTAGTGCAGGTGAGTGAGTGAGAAATCAAACGATCTGCTGTGAGCATCAAAATGCAAACCTTTTTATATGGCTTGCATGGCGTCATCTCCGGAAACAAGGGAGCCCAGGGGTATGGACACCTGACCACTAACTACCTCAACAGGCTCCACCTATGCATGCTTTACATATTTGTTTGCATCCTAATTTTTGATGGAAACCCTCTTCCAGGAAAAGCATGTGATCTTGAGTAAATTCTGCTTCTACCTAAACCCCGTGTCATGTGGCTCTAAATGGGAATGATAGAGTAATTTAAAAAATTGAGTGCTGGATTGATTGCTCTTCAGAAAAGATTTAATATGTTTGGATATTTTCATCTCCTTATTTCCATAAAAGTCCAAATGATACCTTAGGTTATTTTCAATGCAGTATGAATAGAAAGCTATTGTAAGGGAAGATGGACAATAGATCTGATTTACTGAAAGAAATATCATATCCTAATTCTTACTGGAAGAAGCAGATAATCCTACAGTGGCCCTCAGTGCTTCCACAGACTGTTGAAGTATCTGTTTCTCTAATAATTTTTTGATCATTAAATGCACCCAACCCATTCCTCTCCACACTCCATTAACAATGTGCATGCTTGGCAATGTCAGTGGGGACGCAACTCCAGTTACCTTGAGGACTTCTTCAAGCCAGGGCAAAGTAAAGGGGCATTCATTTTAAAGGCTTTTTTCACTGCCAGAGCAGTGTAAAGAGCTTCAGTTTAAGTGGCATCTAGGCCCAGGATTCTGAGTTAGCATATTGAAGCCCTTTGCTATTCATGATAACTCAGCTCTGCAGCACGGAAAACACTTGTGAATGCATCTAATAGACCCTGTAGATTTTAAAACAAACCAAGAGCAACTAGCTCAGATTTTTGTGTGTCATATTTTAATAGATTGATCTCTTTCTATATTTTCCTCCTAGAGTTGACCCTCCTGAGTGATGTTGAGGAGGCTATTGTCCTCCAGCACTTTTAGGCCTACCCACATTAGCATCCTCCAACATTTATCTTGCTGATGAGTTTCTCATAGTCTGGTTTGTACAGTTCTTCATGCTTTCCTAGGGCTCCAGGCTCACCTCTAAAACCTAGATGAGGACCGGTCCTACGTCTCCCTTTCCACAGTGTGTTATTTTATAACCTGTTGTTATCTTTGATTAGCAAGAAATTGTAACAACTTCTGTGAGAAATAGAGATTTTAGGGGATATAAATTGATCTGCCATTGTAATATGTGGAGACATTAGAGGGCTGGATTATTGTTCTTAATTGACACTTATTTGTGGATCTGTATTATATTTATGAGCAATTTGGTCATTTGACTAGTCACCTTAACTGCAGTGAGTCAGGACATCACAGCCACATTTTTTCTTGTCCATCCACCTTTGGCAAAAGAGCTGAAGTGATTTTCCACATCTGACACTTCTGGGATCTATTCAATTAAATGG
This sequence comes from Psilopsiagon aymara, assembly GCA_024733675.1. Classification (NCBI taxonomy): domain Eukaryota; kingdom Metazoa; phylum Chordata; class Aves; order Psittaciformes; family Psittacidae; genus Psilopsiagon; species Psilopsiagon aymara. Next base: position 3,563 of record JANRGW010026456.1, on the reverse strand, counting down.
CATGTGTTAAGGTCTCTGGCAGAACCACAGGCTGGTATGAAGGGTTATGCTTTGATGAAAAGATCACAAAAGATTGCAAACCTGAAACTCCAGGAGGTTCCTGGAGCCCAGGAGGAGACAGACTCCTCTATCTAGAGGTCTGTGTGGTGCTGCAGAAGAGGACCCCACTGACCATTGTATTCTGGTACTCAGGGCAATATTTCTGAAAAGCTCATTAAAGAAGAACATGGTCAGCACTGTTGGATCTGAATAATCAGAGAGACTTCATTTTTCACCACAAAGAGCTACCAAGGGTGGAGGCACATCAAGACTAAAGCAATTTTCCTACGGCAATAAAAATCTTTCCTGAAAACATGAAACACTGAATAATTAAGCAGATGTGTTAACATAAATACAAAACTTCAGAATTTGCAGGTGTCATGATTTTTGATAGAAACATCTCAAACTGACTTATTTTCCTGTGCAGCTGTATAGATATGCACCATTGTAGTGGTTCAGCTGGATTTCTACTAGGGAAAAATGTCCCCTATTATCAACCACAGAACACTTTACTTTTAAAAATATCATACTTCTGGATTTATTGCTTTACCTAAAAACCTCCTAAATAAACTTCTTATTTTTTCATAGAAATCAAGGATTCTTCCCAGATTCACATCATGGTAAGACTTTCCCAGCCCACTCTCCTGTGTGTTGTTGCATTTCAATCGCAAAGCCTGGAGCTGCGTTACAACTGACTTTCACTTCTCATCATTCCCTACCACAACTACTCGGGAAAGGTGTGAGGCTGTGATCCAACTCTGAGGACAGCTTCCAGGTGGGGCAGGTGTCCAGGCTGCGGTCCATCCCTTGCCTTCGGAAGCATTTGCATAGTTGAGATGCCAGGAGCCTGAGCATAGAATGCAATTAGCCTCCCATGAAAACAAGTGGCTTGACTAGTCCATGCCTTAGGGCCTATTTGCTTGAGTAATAAGATCATTACTTTTGGGGCTGAGAGGAACCCAAATACAGCACTATCCACCTCTTTTCCTGTTTATTCGGAAGGTGAGTTCTCCATGAAGAATGACAAGTGAGCATCTGAATCCAGTTAATCTGGAAAAGAGGAACTAGGTATGAAATAGAAAAACTTATCAGTTTTATCTATTTCCTTCTAATAATTGCAGGTATTTGCTTGTGTTTTCAAATAGTTTAGAATGGGAATCTTAGTGTTTCTTAGAATTTTTTAGATGACTGAATAAAACTGTCCTGATCTCTGAGGAGTACTTTTAGAGCTCAGAGCACACTGCCTGACAGAATGAGGAGTGTAGGTCTATGATATTTGCTTATGCTAAACAGCAATTTTCTATTTCCCTTTTACAACACTCCTGTGTCCAGGGAGGAAGGCTCTCTCTTTCTCCTCCTATCACACAAGCTTGTGTGAGGCTGGATACCCTCAAGAAACCTTCAATGCCATGGCCACTGGGTATGATTTATCATGGCACATTAATGTTCAGATTCCTCTATGAGAAGAAGTGAGAAAGTGATAAATGCAGGTAAGTCATCTAAAATGTGCCCTGGGGCATCTTGAAAGAGCAAGCCAGTGCATGCTCCCAGAGAGCGCTGTCCCCCATCTGCTCCTTCAGCAGCTGGGCTGGCTTCCTCCACAATCTGCCTCCCCATTTCTCCTGCTTCAGCAGCTACTGCTCATTCAAACCCTACACTGCACCACCTCAGATCTAGAACTGCAGAGCACTGCCCTTGGCAGGCATGGCAGGTGACGTTGATACCCTGAGGAGTTTATTTAATTCCAGTGAGCAACTTCCGAACAAAATGGGATCCTAAGAAGGAAGCACTGGAGTTCAGTAAACAGATATTCATGGAGGTTTTAATTAATTATCCAAGAAACCTAGTTAACAGTACTGACACTACAACAGAATTCATTGGTGAGAGATCCAGCTCCATGGGAAGGTTCCAGGTAGGGCAGGTCTCCAGACTGATGATAAATCACTCATCTTCAGACACATTTGCATAGCTGAGATACCAGGAGGCCAAATACAGAAGGCTAGGAGGTTCCCATGAAAACAAGTAGCATGGCTAGTCCATGCCCTACGGGCAATTTGGTCGAGTAATGAGGTTCTTAGCTCCGGGGCTGAAAGGAATCCAAATACGGCACTATCCACCTCTTTCCTCTTTAATCATGAAGGGGACTGCTTCATGAGGAATGAAACTACTACGAAGCACTTTGGGAAATGATTTCGGCTTTCCAAGTCCTATCAAAAGCACAGCCGAGCAGTGCTTCCTTGTGCCATAGAGCATTCCCTCTGCCAGCAGTGATCTGGGATATCCTAGATGAGTCCCAGATCCCTCCCAAGGCTATTGCCTTACAACTTCCCGTAAGTTCAACCAGAAGACACTCCCTCACAGACACCAGGGTTTTAGGAGGATATTTAAAGAGAAAGGGTGAGTCTGTGGGAACACCACAAGAAAGGAAACACTTGCAGACAGATGATGTCAAGTGCACATTATTTATTATTTCTCCTCACAGGAAGAGGAACAAGATGGCAAGAAAGAAGAGACGGGCAAATTCCCCCAGCCACATCACTTCAAAGAGGAATTACAGAATACATCTCCCAGGAAATATCCTGGGGGCAAAAAGTCACTTAGGTCCAAGTTGCAAAGAAAGGCAATGTTCTCGATTAAATACAGCAGAAATTATGCAGAGCATAAGAAGAAAACACTGGGGGATTTACTTTTCCTAGGGCACAAAGGGCAGCAGGAAAGCGATGTTTGGAGGAAGGAGTTGGCAGACATTGGGATGGATCAGCAAACTCTTTTCATTCCTTTGGCTTTGGAGACTGCAGAGTGTAATGGCACTGCAGAGTAGGGTCCCCTTGAGGCTGTCAGCACAGGAGCCCACATATGCAGACCCTCTTGGAGCAAGGCAGTTATTTCATCAGACGTCAATGATGCCCAGGTTCAGGAAAATGGTGCTGCCATTGGTCACACCCCCATGGCACTTGTCACTGCTCCTCGGATTCTGGGACACATCAATAGTGCCCAGGTTCAAGTAAATGGTGTTGCCATTGCTCCCAGTTCCACTGCATGTTTCCGAGCACCTGGAATTCTGTAACATGTCAATATTGCGCAGGTTCGAGTACATGGTGCCGTCCCTACTCACATCGTTACAGCAGGGATCCAAACACCTGGGATTCTGTGACACAACAATGGTGCCCAGGTTCAAGAAAATGGTGTGGCAATTGCTCCCAACTCCACTGCATGCATTCACACACCTCCCGGCATTCTGGGTCACATCAATAGTGCCCAGGTTCAAGTACACGGTGTTGCTGTTGCTCCCAGCTCCACTGCATGAATTCACACACCTCCCAGCATTCTGGGAAAGATCAATAGTGCCCAGGTTCAAGTAAACGGTGTTGCCATTGCTCCCAGCTCCACTGAAAGCTTTGGAGCAGCTGGGATTCTGGGACACATCAATAGTGCCCAGGTTCAAGTAAATGGTGTTGCCATTGCTCCCAGCTCCACTGCATGCTTTGGAGCAGCTGGGATTCTGGGACACATCAATAGTGCCC
>JANRGW010026455.1:0-37863 GCA_024733675.1 Psilopsiagon aymara | reverse complement strand
GGCCAGGTTGGACAGAGCCTTGGGTGGCATGGTTTAGTGTGAGGTGTCCCTGCCCATGGCAGGGGGATTGGAACTAGATGATCTTATGGGCCTTTCTAACCCTAACTATTCTATGATTCTATGACGAAGAACCAAGGATTTGTACCTATCTAGACTAAGTAAATATATCTTGAGAAAAGCAAAAAATATGGCTATTCAGCTAATTTTGGGTTCACACTAATGGGGCTGTTTACCATTGAAAAAAGAATGGTTCTCACAGTTGTGCTTTTAATAAACAGGGATATCATTTTAAGTAGACTTTGTAGTTTAAATGTATTTAAATTATTTTACAGAAATATGCTTTGCATTGCTATCCATATGTTAGCAGCAAGATTGTACAAAGATATAATGGTAACATAACCACCACATTGCAGGGAGATTCAATACCGCACTTGGTAGCATTTCTGCCTACTTCTAATGTGCAATGTCTGGAATTCTATATTTCGTCAATTTCTGTGAATCAACCCAATTAGTTTTCCTAGTAGCTGGACAGGGAAAATCAGAAGTAGATGGAACTCTTAATTAGTACATCTAGAACCTAAAAGCTCCTCTACGGCAGCCTATGAACTTCCTAGCGGAACACTTGTCATGCATCCGTTTCTAGCTGTTCTAAGTATGGAAAATCCTGAATAATTTTTGTCCAAGACTCAGAGGATGGGTGTCGGAATGTGGGTGTGGGAAAAGCATAATAAGGGGAAGAGTTCTATACAGAGAAAACTTCTGGCATGAAGGTAAGAGAAGAGCATGTCTTAGTCTGGTAGAAGAGGAATGGTAGTGATATGTCTAGAAATTTTAGAATGAAGTAAGAAACTAATGGAGCTGCAAAGGGTTTGCAGATTACAGGGGAGGAGGGAAATTGGTAGCCAATGCACTGAGAGGGGAGAACAAAGGCACCCCAGGGTGCACAGCGGGCTTGACCTATGGAAGTCATGCACTATGTGACCCTCTTGTTGATGAAACGGCAGTAATAAAGGATTATTTTCTCTGGCACTCAAAAATTTGCCATATAGTAAAGCTTTTGATTGGTAATACAATTAAATTAATATGAAATAATCTTGAAATTACAAAGCTTTCTAGAAGGGCCTTTGATTCTATACATGACTCAAGGAAATATAAATTTAAAGTAAATGTGTGAAACTGAAATGAAACAAATCAAGTTAAAAAATCCACCTAACCATAGCCACTGCACTTTGCTACAGATGCTTTCTAATATTACCCAGTCTTCACGCAGTGCAATTACAGGCTTTAAATGAATGTTGAAAACAATGGAAATATGCAGATAAATTTAATTTCTTTCAAATTCCACTTTTTGCCCTATTTCTGAGGTAAAGTTTCATGTAGACCAGCAGAAAATCATCTTCCTGTGTTTCTGGGAATTTGTTCATGATGATAATGATGGTGCTTATAATATTATATTTTCCATTTCTACCTTTGCTTTTCCACTCTCTTCCTTCTAATCTCATGTAAAGGTGAATCTTGGGAACAGTAGAAGTGGAAAATGCTGTGAGCCTCCAATTCTGCAACCTGAGTTATCTATTTATAATCTGTATGTCCTTCTAATTGGCCTACTGTTCCTCTCCCAAGTGGGCGGTGCAAAATACTGTTTTTCTTAGAAAAGGATTCTTTTTTCTCTCTCTTCTCTCCCAACCCCTCTTTGGTTTTTTTGTTGGGATTTTTTTTTTCCCCTGTTGTTTTGCTTCTTCCCTTACTTTGGTTTTTTTTTTGTTTTTTGTTTTTCCTCCCTCCAGGGTTTTTGCCAGTGCCCTTTTAAAGAGCTAGGAAAAACCTGTTTATTCTTTGCAGTTTGTGTCTTCCTCTAAGCACAGGAGAATTTTTTTTTTTGAGAAGGGTAATAACTTTAGCTCAAGTTAGCAGGTGTTAAGTAAGTGAACTTACCAGAGGTAACTAGGTAACTCTGTTTTCTTATGCTGTGACATGTTTTGTCAAAGCATCTAGCACAAACAAATCTTTCCTAACTCATGTAAACACACGATAGTACGTAGAGTATGCACAAATACACAACAGTGGCTGTGTTATTGCTTGCTTTTGTGTCTATACTCTTTCCGCTTTGCTTTTTTTGACTGATCTAACTCTCAGCTGAAGTTGATGTCTAAATATGAGCAGCTTCTAGATACTGTTTCATCTCAAGCCTATTTGGCACTGCACTGAAGCTTCAGGGTTTTCCAGGCAAGTCTAAAGAGACTTGATTTCCTTGGTTTCACTACCTGGTAAACAGCTGTTTGCAATTCCATTTTAAAGTCAATGTTAAAGAAGCACCAACTTACTAAGTATAACATGTATGACTTCTCTAACATTCAATGTATTTTTGTATCTAACTTCCATGTCCATGAGTTGGACTTGCCAGAACACTAGCCATGGCATGAATTCACTCTTATGTGTGTAACTAATATTCACTATTTAGTACATGAAAGCTATGAACTCTTATTTATTTTATTTTTTTTTTTTTTTCCAGTTCCTACCACTGGCCTTTTAGGACATAAATTTCATTTACTTTGAATTTCATATGTGATACAGCATCATATATAAAAGGCAAACCAATTCAGGTTTGGGTTTCTTCTATTGCAATAATTGTCAGCAATAAATTTACTATGCATATTTCTAAAATGCCATATATATCAAACTCCCAAGCTGGTTAACTTTTTTAGAAACATGCAAATTTGGGGACAGAAATAGAATTAAATATTCTTTGTGTTTCAAACACATTTTAAGTATAGGATTTGGAGCATGGATGAGAAGTAGGCATTATCGCTCCCCCATTTTTTTCTATGCAAACAGTGGATAGATCCACCAGTATAGGATAACTGACTGTTACTTACATTCCTGAATATAAAAGTTATGGCTTGGAGGCTATTAGGATGTAGAAGAATGTATGCAAAAGTTTCTTTCCTGACCTTTCTTTCATTTGCTTTTTACAGATATCACTCTAAATTCCTATGTTTCTATCTGGATTGGAAATCCTAGAATGTTTATTTCTGAAAAAAATCTATTGATAGTATCATGTCTTGAAACCATGACAGATAAAAGGATTGACTTTGATGAGAAGGGATAACTAGATCTATTTGTTTGTTCAGTCTTTGGTCCCCTTATTGACTTATTTAACAAAATTATCGAGCAACAAACAGTTTCCATTATGCGAACAATCTCTTGGTAACAACACTAATCACAATTTCAAGTATAAACCAATCATCTGCCCTAATCTACATTAAATCTGAACTTTTTTTCCTATTTTTTCCAGCTGTTCTAAACTGAAAAAATTGACAGGAATGCCAGATAGCCTATTATTTCCTCAATTTTTGGTTGTTATTTTCATATTTTATTCCCATACCCAACAGAAAAATTCATCCAGCCACAATATGAGTGTGCAACAAGTTTGTGTACCCTGAATAAAAGAAAATGTAGTTAATTGAAGTGCATTTCCCTCTTTAAAAGAAACGAACCAGTAAACAAATAGTCTTAGCCTTTGCTTGGTAGCTAAATGCGGAAATGTCCCATTTCCAATGTTTGTGTTATCTAAGGGAAAAATGGAGAAGTTATTTAGAAAGCCTCATTAGAGGTGATTTATTTCCAGCCCAGAAATGTATAAATACCTTACCTGTAAGACTCAGCTGTGCAAAGACTATTAGCTAAACATGTGCGCTTAGATGTAACACAGGTTTTAAAAAAGCTGCATTCTTAAATGCATTATTTACATAAATGGGGTCCAACTTACAAAGCAGTGAAGTCTAGCTCATGATTCTTTGGCATTTTGTGTAGGTAATAAGTCAGATGCATAGTGTCTGAACAGCATATGCATTCTTCAGAAAACACATTAAAGAAATCTTAATATAAAGTATTCTATCAGAAGCCTTTGAAGAATAACTTAAAGGTAGACTGATCAATAAATGGGATAGCAAACTAGTTAATAAAATCTAATTTTTAATACCAGATATAGAATTTAAAATTAGATAGTTTTGTCTTATGTATATTTATATACCCGGCAGTTGGAGAACAAGATTAATTTTGGCCTCTTCTTCACAATCTTAAATACAAAGCCTGCACATAGATTTCTGTATAAGCATTATATATGGTTTGAGGGTGTATGTATCTAATCAGTCGGTTCTCAATGTACCATAATTGTTGAATGGTCTTCACCACCATAAAACAACTATAAAAGCAAAGATCTCAGGAGGTTGTGTTTTGGAGCTGGAGCCCTACTGCTCATATCCCTGCTGCTGCCTCTGAATGGTGTAGCTGGTTCTGCTCACTTTTCAAGTGTATGCAGACGAGGCTTAGTGACATTCAAAGTACTCCAGAGACTGAAAATATTTGAAGCCCATTCTAGCGCTGTTTTTCCCTCTACTTACAAATGTACTGTCTCTGATTAGCAACTCCGAATCAGGCCCAAAATGAGATGCCTCTTTTGGGTACCTGCAAAGTCAGATATCAGATGCAAATCTTTACTGATAGTAAGTTCAAGCTTACTTGCAGTAGAAGTATTCTATGCGTGTTCACCTGTTAGAAGTCAGCATTGCTGTCTTTATATATTGTATTTAGAACATTTTAAAATTTGCAATGCAAATTAAATATACTGGCAGATTGTCAGTGTAGCACTTGGTATTTAAAAATGTAGGCATTTTACAGTACAGTAGTAATTCAAAATGTATATATATTCAGCAGCTGGTCATTTTCTAAAGATTTAAAGTGTTGCATTCAAATGTCAAATTTCAGGCTGACAAGCAAAAACATGAGAAGAATTTCTGCATCTTAAATTTTCTATTTTGTATGTACTTAGTTACTGGTTTTCTATTTGAGCAGTATTAAACATTGGAATTTCAATAATATTTGAATGTTACATTCATGTTTCTAAGTATCTTGTCCTGATAACAAAAATACAGCATAATGGAAATCTGAGGAAGGATCCTAGTCAGGTATTGTCAGCAGAATTGCTGATGATTAAGTCAACTGAGATCTGCTCCATACTCTCTGAATTGTCTTTCATTCTGATATCCTCATGATCAACTACAGAATATGACTAGTGTGGAAGAACAAAGAAGGCAAAGAAGAAATTAAACTAAAGGCTGAAAAGCAACTGTAACAGTCCATTCACTGAAACTCTATTGAAAGATTGTCTTGATAGATAAAATATTTTTTTCCAGCAAAGTTTAGTGGAGGGGCTAAGGTTTTGTATTTGCCTAGTCAAAGAAGTTGGAGAAGATAATGATGGGGAGGAGTCACTGCAGATTAGAAAAGACAAGCAACTAAACATCGTAATTCAAAAGTAATTATTGATCAACTAGGAGGGAGTAACAACCAGAAAGAAGAGCAAAGTTAAGCAATTATTTGAGGGGAGAAACACATGGAAAAGAGAACTGAGGAGACCTGAAAAACCACCAAAGAAAAGCCTTGTCACATAGAATCATAGAGTCATAGAATTGTTAGGGTTAGGAAGGACCATGAGATCATCTAGTTACAACCCCCTTCCATGGGCAGGGACACCTCACAATAAAAAAAGTTTCACCCAAGTGCCTCGCCACCCTAACAGTAAAGAACTTCCTCCTTATATCCAATCTAAACTTCTCCTGTTTAAGTTCAAACCTGCTACTACCCCTTGTCCTCTCACTACAGTCCCTAATGAAGAGACCCTCCCCAGCATTCTTATAGGCTCCCTTCAGATACTGGAAGGCTGCTATGAGGTCTCCACGCAGCCTTCTCTTCTCCAGGCTGAACAGACTCAACTTTCTCACCCTGTCTTCATACGGGAGGTGCTCCAGTCCCATGATCATCCTCACGGTCCTCCTCTGGACTTGTTCCAACAGTTTCATGTCCTTTTTATGTTGAGGACACCAGAGCTGCACACAATACTCCAAGTGAGGTCTGACAAGAGCAGAGTAGAGGGCCAGGATCACCTCCTTCGACCTGCTGGTTACGCTCCTTTTGATGCTTTCTAGTAGAAGCCACCACTAAAAAGTGAAAAAAATGTTTTATAGGCAGGAGTAAAACTGCCTATAATAATAATTTGGAATGAAGAAGAAATTTAATATAGAGAGACATAGAAGTGATCCACATATGAGAGAAATCTACTGTTGTCTGAAGAACCACTTAGGTCAAAGAGAGTAAGAGGAAATAATGAAGTACAAGCAGCAGAAACAGTCACTTAGTCACTAAGAGCAAGAAGTGAATTCTATATAATGGCCAGATTGAAGTCTGGACTGACATTGGAAAAAGGTAGCATTGAATAACATAAGCTTGGGAAAATCAGAGGAGGGTGTTTTTTTAAGAAGAAAAAGTTGAGAGTCTGCACAATGTATCTGAGGAGGTTCCCTTTAATTAATAAATTTAGGAAGATTGCAGAAGCATGAAAAGAGATATGTGCAATGTAGGTATGGAAGTAGGTATTAGCCTGGAGTTATGATCACAACTGAGAAAACTGTTAGATTGTAGGAGAGAAATAAATCTTTTCAACTACCCCCAGAAAACATTGGGAGGGAAGAATAGCCATGCTGATTAGAGAAGAGAATTATTGGTATAGAGATAGAGCAATGGCCACAAGCATACATCAAAGTAAGGAAGAAAAAGAAATTAGATGGTATTTGTAATGCTTAGGCATCCCTATGGAGTACCTGCTGAGATTTACAACTCTCCTAGCAGACCAAGATAGCCCTGGCAAGATGAATACCTGAATGTATTCAGGCTGTACAGAAGTCCCTGACAACAAGAAGCTATGTACATCAGCTGTGTAGATGTGGTGCTTAGCGGTTTTAGTGGTGGACTTAGCAGGATAAGGTTAATTAATGGTTGGACTTGAAGGTCTTAAAGGTCTTTTCTGACCTAAACGATCCTATGATTCTAAGACAGTGTCAAGGCATTCCATGCCTGGTATGAGAAAGCATGCAAACATCAGCTGTTTGCAAGAAGTGTAAGATCATGCAGAGAGCAGAGAGCAGCCTGCCTTTGGCATAGGCATGCACACACACACTTCTAGAGAATAATGTGCATCTCACTGGAGGCCTGGGGAAAACAAATTACCCAGGGGTTGGGAGAATTCACACTGCCCTTCCGGAGGTGAGCTGATAGCTGAAAATAAGCAGTTATTTTTTATTATGGTGAATAAATGCTCTGGGAAGTTCGTAAAGCTTTGGGAGTCTCATTACTGTCTTCTCTCTTGTAAATTCATGCAAACAATGTTATCCATGATACCTATGAAAAAGTATATCAGCAAGTGAAAATTTTTAATAAGAAAACCCCATAATTTTTTATTACCACCAATAGTATATGCATGCAAAAATAAAAGCACCATTGTGGGACACAGCCTACTGTGGGTGTTTAGGGTTCTGACATGTACAACTAAAGGCCACAAATGCCAAAATCTTGAAGCACTGAAAAATTAATGCAGATGCTATTGGGAAAGTTGCAGATCACTGGACAATGCCAATATATGATAGATGTGCAAAAAAAAAAAAAAAAAAAAAGGTCAGGTAGTAGTCTTATTTTTAAGTATAATCAGAACTTGATGGCAGTATATTGAAAGAAAATGCTTGTGTCAGAAATAAATAATAGATAGAATGTGCAGGGAGAAGTATGTTGCACATTGGTAATGTGGGCATGGGTAAAAGGTGGGGGACTTTGTAAACAAGGAAGATGCATTGAAGACTTTCTCAGGGCAAGCTCAACCAGTGAATTTGAATCCTGTCCTCATCGTAATACTCCTGGTTGTCTCTTTTGGCAGAATTTTTCAAGAATACAATATGTGGATAGGTGTAATTTTAATTTAGGTAATATTTTTTAAACTCTATGAATCATTAAATAAAATTAGCACCTGGACATATAATAGTAACATATGTCCTGTCCTACTGAGAGAAAGCAAACTCCTACATTCACACCTCTTTTGCACTGAGGCCGGCAGAATACAGTGGAAAATTTAGCAAATTTCCAGAATACTAAATGTATTTTACCTTTGTGTACATCAAAACAACTTATATTCACCATGTTCCCGAGCAGATTCTGCATTTTTTTGTTGTAGGGATTATGTATTTAGAATAGTGATAATTGAAACAAACAAAAAACAACAACAAAATAACCTTCAAAACAACTTTTAGAAATTGAACATTAGTCTTTTGATGGTAACAAACATGGAAATACTAATTTTTTTTTTGAAACGTGTAGGTATGCTTAAAAATATATGTGTAAACATATGTGTGTATATACCTATATGATCAGTTATTTGATGAATTAGTGTGATCCATGCTGTATCTATTGGCATTTTTCATCATATTCAGTTTTAATTCATTTATTCATGGTTTTAACCTTTGTAAGAACATCAGTTATTTAAATGAGTAGAAGGTAAACCACATCAAAAAAAAGGCAGTGTTTAATGTTGAAGATAACTGACATGCATGAAGTCATTGTATGAAAATATTGTTTTTCCTATTGTTTAGCACAGATGGTGCTGGTAATTAATATTGTGCTATTTTTTCATCAGGGGATTCCCTGATTACAAAGTCACGCAGTATGCAATAAACTGCTACATTACACTGTATGAATAAATGATTTATGATTTATGTATTTGTTAATGAGAAATTCATTATCAGAGATGCAAATTATGCTATGTTTTGAAACTTTAGAGATATTTTGGAAAAATCACATTTTTATAAAATCCATACTTTTCAAAAAACATAATTTTTGAAACACCCTGTTTGCTTCTGTCATTTCTAAAGGCCTTACCTAAGTGTTAATAATCACAACCAGGCCTATCAGCAAATGAATATCAGTAATCTTCTTGCAGAGGGTATTATATAGGTTCAATTAGGGATAAATTCTTCTCTTTATCATATAAGGGTAAAAACTGTGTTCTGTGCACCATCTTTATTCCAGGGGTTTGTTTAGATGGCACCATGCTTCTAAAACGGTCCTTAAAAATCAAAGCATATATTCTAGAAACTAATTTCTAAACAGGAGCATTGAAACATGCACCTATATGTGACCACCTAAAGTTATGATATGTTTCCTTGGTAGTGTACTTTTTTAAATCTTAGAGCATTTTGCACTGTCACAAAAATGTTCATGGGTAGGTAGTGTGAGTAACTGCCAAGAAAATCCAGTTGTCATGTGGTAGGGTCCTCTTTGACAAAGCTCCAATCTGCAGAATGCTGAGCTTTTTCTTCTGATGCAGGCAACTGCTCTAGTGTACACACATTTCACAAACTACTCCCCAAGTGAGTAACCATAGAAAAATTATTCTGGGTCACTTTCTAAACAGGCACACTCCCAGTCCGTCCACTGAAACTGCAAATGTAGTTTCAGGTGGTTGGAGCCTGCCCTTGGTACTGGAAGAGCTCTTCTGCCTATATGTGCATGGCAAGCTGGCAAGGATATGCAAGATATACAAGGTATATGAATTATGCTTCAGTTGCCCACATGTGGGAATAAGTAACCATAAGCAGTATGAAATTAATCCTTGTACTGGTTCTGCACCTATTCCACCCAGAAGTGGGTTTTTTTCAGCTGCCTGTAACTGTTTGTTCACGTACCTTTCTCTTGTACAGCTCACTTTCACGGTAAAGAAATAGATATTATTAGCTGCATTAGACAGGAAGAGCCCTAGCTTCTGACTTTTTTCTGCTTTTCATGAGATTGCTTTCCAGAAGAATATCCTCAATGTTGATTTTCTCAGAATGAGGAGAATAGGTAGTTTTCATCTGCTGTGTTTCAGCTTCTTCACCTTCATTTCTTGACCTGATCTGGGGAAAGTGAAAACTTGGTCTGTGTGAATATTGAGAAAAATGGGAAAAAATGCTTACCTTCTACCTAAGGGACAACTACTGGAATGTCTGACATAGACCAAAATCCATTCTGTAAGAAACATGTGGGAATACTAATCTAGAAATTGTTGGGACTGTAGGCAGGAGGAGCAAGAATTATATGACTTTTCCAACTTCAGTCTGTATTTTAGTCCTAGTAAGTGACCTGCTTGATTAAGTAGGTCTTGATTAAGATGCTCTTGTGCTTTTCCAAGACCTGAAAGAAGAAAACTCTTGACTATGTCTTTTCCAGCAAACTTTTAATGTTTTGAGGTTCTGCAGACTGTATTTTGTTCCAGTCATGTGCAGTTCAGGGCTGACGTTTTGAAGCCAAAGATATTCAACATAACTTTGTACAGAGCAGAAAATGCAATAAAAATGCCCGCATCAATGAAAAGGATACTTTTGTCTTCTGAATCAAGATGCCCAAGTCTTAAATGACAGAAGCTACTTAGTGCATTTTCTGAAGCAGCTACAGGCTTCAGATATTGTTTCTTGAAAAACGTTTTTTTTTTTTTTTTCCTGAGTAAAACTGTAATAACATCTACTGCAAAAAAGCAATATTTCCTATATTCACTGGATTATGAACAAATTAACTTAAAAACTTGTCTTTCAGAAGCATAATGGATACAGTTTTTATACTCAGATATCAATATTATTTCTTTTTGAAGATATGTGAAGATGGCTATAAAACAGATGAATGCCATAATTAATAATTGCACTTAATCATTTACAATATATATTAATAAAAGTTAATTTGAATGTACACTTATGTTATACTACATGTTGTCACCTTTAAAATACACATTTATTTTAAAAATCAATACCTTTTAGCTATTGCAACTTTTATAATCTCTTTAAATTAAGTAATGATGGATATTATTTACATTTTCATTAGGCATTTTGCAGTTATCTCTCAAGATTTCTTTGTTGGCTTGCATCCCTAACAGTGAGGACAAAATGATGTATCATTTGTAAATAAATGCCTTTTTGGTTTAAAAATTTGGAATTGTTTTCCTTTTCAAATTATCTATCATACATTGCATTTTACAGTCTACACACTTATTATGACATTTTTGAGTTTCAATAATTTCTCTGGTATTTTTTGTTCCTACAAAACGAGCATATACATTTGTGTGGCTTCTTTAAAGTTCCCTGATTTGTTAGGCTACTTCGCATGAATTAGTACATTAGGATTCAGACTGTGTATCTTCACCATAAACTTTTTGGGGAGAAAAGCAGTATTTCAAAACAGAGTAATACTGGTACAGTATATACTGTTTATGTTTGCTGCATAGCAAACAGTAGGTTTTAAAAAGAAACATTTGTCATGAAGCAATTAATCCAGCCTGTTAACTTTTTAATGGAAAGATGTTACAAGAAATGTAATAGTAGCTTCACTTGTAAACTATCTCACAATTCTCAGTTCTCTATTAAATATTACTGTAATGTAAAATATTGTATGTTTCAGATTTGCAACAGAACAATTTAAGAAAGAGCTAATAATTTCTGCAAATAAGGCAATAATAAAGCTCATACTCATCACTGAGACTCTTCTCCTAAAACGGAAAATGAGTTGCTTAGGTTTCAGGTTTCCAAGGGATTTTTCTTTGCTGTTTGCTGCATGAAAATATTTAATGAATAGGGGAAGCAAATGTGTAAATATCCAGCTTTAAGCTAGTGTAATAATATTTTTTTCAACTTCATATTTCATAAATAATGTTGACTAGCTGCATAAAGACTATTAGTCAAAATCGTAGAGGATTTGTTCATAAATCAGGTCCTTGAATCACGTGGTATCTAGTCCTTAATGTATTTGTATACAAAAGACTATTTATTTTCCAGTAACAGTGAAGGTATTTAAAATGTGTAAAAAAATCTTTCTATGACAATATTTTCTCCTTTATTAGGGACTATAGTGAGAGGACAAGGAGTAACGGGTTCAAACTTAAACAGGGGAAGTTTAGATTGGATATGAGGAAGAAATTCTTTAATGTAAAGGTGGTGAGGCACTGGAATGGGTTGCCCAGGGAAGCTGTGAATGCTCCATTGCTGGAGGTGTTCAAGGCCAGGTTGGACATAGCCTTGGGTGATATGGTTTAGTGTGAGGTGTCCCTGCCCATGTCAGGGGAGTTGGAACTAGAGGATCTTATGGTGCTTTCCAACCCTAACTATTCTATGATTCTGTGACTAGGCCAAGAGCATCCTTGCTTGTATCAGAAATAGTGTGGCCAGCAGGGCTAGGGAAGTAATTGCATCTCTATACTCAGCACTGGTGAGGCTGCAGTTTGGACCTTGTCTTCATTTTTGAGCCTCTAATTACAAGAATTGGAGGTTTAGATTGGATATTAGGAAATATTTCTCCACCAAAAGGGCTGTCAAGCTGAAGTGGCTGAGGGAAGTGGCTGATTCATCCCTGAAAGTTTTTAAAAGACATGTAGATGTGGTGCTTAGTTAGACATGGTTTAGTGGTGGACCTAGTAAGGCTAGGTTAATGGTTGGACTCAATGATCTTAAAGGTCTTTTCCAACCTAAATTATTTTGTGGTTCTATGATTCTAATTGCTTAAATTTTTAATTGTTTCTATGTCTCTTATTTAAATCTAGTTACATGATCATACTTGCACATTGTTTCTATGAGTAAGGACTAAACGTGATCTAAAACATTGTGAAAGTATGATATAAGTTGCAGGGTATTTCTGGGTGCTGCCACTGCAGTCTTTTCTCATGCAAAACTCAAAAAATCTATTTTCACACGTTTTTCAAGCAAGTCAGGGTTACAGCCATACATCTAAAGGACTATGTGGCAAGGCTCAGTTCATGGCAGTTGTTCTAAACTTGCAGATTACTCTGCTGTATTGAAAACTATTGTAAGACTGAGATCATTGGTTAATTTATAACCTCAGATTTATTTGGTCAACACTAAAACACTGATCCAGACTGAAGTAATTTGCTAATTACAACACAGGTAAGCAAATGTGCATGTCCAAATACAAATTAGACATTATATTTTTTAAAGAATTATCTGAATTATTTAACAATTTATTTATGATGGGTTATTTTTTATATACATAATATAACATAAATGTAGGAAATCATAGTACTATAAGAAAATACTTAATGAAAAATTCATTGTTACAAGAAGATGCTATAGAATATCTGGTTTAGTTAAACAAATGTACATTTTTTAACATAGATGGTCTTTATCTGGGAAACACATGATAAGGAATAACAATTCAAATAAATTAAAAGTTAATACTTTATCTAGGACCAAGCAGAAACCTAGAGCTAAAGGTAAATGACTTTTCATACTTAGGGGAATAATATTTTTAGCAATATTATTATCCTTGGAATTGCACCATTAAGACTTATTACATTGTATTAGAATTTTCTTTATGTTTCATTTTGCCAAGTATCATACCTTGGGATCAATAAGTAGATAATAAACTTCATTTATTACATTGAACAATTACAAATGTGATCTATGGCTGCTGAAATGTGGTACTAGGCTGAAGTAACATTCTAAATCTGTATAAGTAACCTCCTTATGGAGAAAGAAAAGCACTGGAGTTGTTGGACATTTCTGCTCCAAACAAAGCAATAACAGTGAAACAAATACAATTCAGAGTGATTTTTGTATCTTGCTGTCTGCAGCTCTCATCCTTCACTTTTACTGATAGATTGCAGATATTCATTATTCTTTTCAAATTATCTATTAATATGCAGCTCTGATCATATTCTAATCTGTACACCAAACTTTTTACCCAGTACTCCAGTGTTTGACAGTAGCGGGAGCTACGCATGAGGATCTAGGATACCATATGGCCAGAGGTCCAGCTGGATGTCTGAGTATGTCATACCAGACGCACATTTGGATTGCTCAGTAATTTGCAACTGACCATTTAATATTGTTAACTCATTTTTTCTTTGCAATTCATGTCCTGCTTTTCAAAATTCTAAAAGCACAATATGTGTGAGTGCCAGCAAAAAAATAATAGTAACGAGCTCATTTCTATAGCACTGGATCCATTTTCATGCTGACTGATGACAGTTTCCAAAACCAAGTTTTACTGGCAAACAGGGTCCTGCTAGCATTGTCCTTCCAAATGCCTGGAGGAAACAATCCCAGGTTTCAAATGGAAAAATAAAAAATATGTTCAGTTCTGTGTAGGTTTTAGCTTTACTTTTGTTATGAACTGCAATGGCCCATAGGAAATTTAGCTTTGGAAAAAATGCATTTTTCTTTGTTAACAGTTTGAAGTCATTTTGTTCCTGCTCATTAGATGCCACAGATTCAGACAGTTGGGCTCCCCTTGCTCTCTCTCAGTGAGGCAAAGGAACTTACTGCAAGTTGTCAAATGTTGGCAACACTACGGCTTTGCCTTTTCTATTCCCAGACTGCAATCTGCCTTGGAACAGATCTGCAGTGGAGAGTTTTTCCTCTAGTGATTTGTGCTTCATTGTTGAGGCGTATCTGTAAATAAGCAGCAGCAAAGTTGTACAGATGTGGCACCAACAGGGAAATATTCAACAGCCGATTCTTGTGTTTCACTTGAGCACAAAAACCAGCGACTCCATGTTTGTTTTTTTTTTTTTTTTTTTTTCCAGGAAGCTGGAAACCCTCATCTGGATTTGTACTTTAGTGTTTGCATCTATTTGCCCTTTCCGTTTTGGAATGGTTGCCACCCATTTTCTTGCCAAAGGCCATCTTCTATCTTCAAGTCCTATCATCAAGTACTGTTCTGGAAATCCTATCTGAATGCAACAAGGATTTTGTACCACTTCATTTGTGTATCACTGACCAGTGAATGCTACAAAGCACTCTTTCTATTTTGGGTTTACTCCAATCCTGATCTAACTCAAAATGCCCCAGGGCCAGAAAGAATGGCTTAATCTGATTCTGATTCTCCTCAGCTCTCAACAAATAACAAACTATCAAGGTGAGTACATAAAGCACATTATGGCTTTTCTGGTTCCAGGAAATGATAAATTTTTCCTCTGTCAGCAGCATTACCCAAAGGTTGAGTGTATTTATGGGCTTTTCATGCAAATTTCCTTTGTGAATATATTATACTGGGAAAAGTTAGGTTTTCCTCTACTTTTTCTGGCTTTTCTGGCACAATGGCAAAAATACACACATTGTGCCTACACTAACTTCTGTCCTTGAAAACTCTGGCTTATAATTTATTTATTTATTTTTTTAATTCAAACAAAACCTTTGTATCTCTGTGCCATCATTTGCAGCAAAAATGGGTTGTGCCTGCAGGTAAGTTCAGCATTTTACCTATCATGTCCTGCTCTTTAAGAGAGATTTTGATATTCATGGAAAGTTATCTACAGTCCATTCACTCAGTTTTCATAGAATTAAGGATTACACATGCTTTAGTTCTCTCCCCAGGTCCAGAGGAAAACAAATGAGAGATGGAAAGGAATTGGAGAAAGCTCCCTGGGTCTGTCACTGTGAATGTCATGGATACCTTGTTGACTATGTTGCAACATCTGAATATGTCAAATATTCTGCATGTAGGAAACTGTCATATTTTCTTAGACCTAAATAGTTGTCTTAGACACAGGAATCACCAGTGTGTGATAACATCTGGCAAGTTATTTCTTTACTATTGCTGCTGATAGTTCATCCTGGAGGTTAGAGTTGGCATTTAGGGCACATTTTTGTTTAGGATATAAAATTAAAATGCAAATATATTCATATTAAAATGAAGTGTGACATCTACCCAGCTGGACTTCTTCTTGTTTCTTGACACTGAATCTGTTTGTTTCTTTGTAGCTCCCTAGAAATCTCTTACTGTTACATATCATAGCAGTAGGTTACATGTGCATGTAATCTGGCTGATCAGCTCTTAGGCCAAAGATCATTTGAGGACACCCATCAAACCTCCTTTCCAAAGACAGGCTTCCCCTGCATCTACCCACTAATGGAAGGGTAGTTTTTGGTTAGTTATGTGGACTTAATTAAGATTTTGTGTTATTCTTTACTTAAATTATTATAATAACAAAATGCCAAGCTCTCTTAATGGAGGATTTTTATGGATAAATCAGACCTACTTATTCTTAAATATCTGTGTTTGTCTATGCACTTTGTCTTTTTTCGTGGGCTTCATATGACAACTGATTTCCTAGGGCTCCTTGCTAAGGTTAAACACACTGGACACCTAATAACATAGCCACACTCATTGCCAGACTTCCAGCTTAATGAGAACTTTGGGTTTGCTGTTCATACACCTTCAGCAAGGGGAAAGCAGGTAGACATAAAGGCTTTCTAATGATTCTAAATATCAGTCAGCATTTACATTTTAGATAATACATCCATATCTGGAAAAACTATCAAACTCTTGTCTTCTGAATGCAGTCTGACAAATTCCTACACATCTACAGCATTCCATAGGATCCTGATTTATTGCTTGGCCATATTTGATGTGTGTTCCAATCCACAGCTTAGGATGTAGTTTATAGCGGGTGGCCCGATAGGCAAAGGGCATGCATATAGGAATTTAGAAGACTTCCCAGCTTCCTTGGTATAGGTGTCATTGCATAATTGCCCAAATGTTCCCTAACACATTAAATAAAATTCATATACTGCACAAAACCAGAAACTATCAATTAAGAAGAGTGATTATTTTTGGAAGGAGCAAGAAACTTCCTCTAAGCAAAATTTACAAATCAACTGGTAATTCATTACAGTTGCTTTCCAGTTATAAAATAAAATTGGGGACAATTTAATGCCAGGCACTGCCATTCATAGATAAATTCCAGTATTTGCTTTTCACTGAATCTAGGCTTCTAAGTGAGGGGAACATTTGTGCTGATCACTGATCTCAATATTTTTGCCTACCAGTAAGGAAAGAAAAACATCTTGATTTCTATGTGTAAAATAAAAAAAGATGAATATGTTTACTATAATACAACAGTCAATACAATGTACCTACAGATATAAAATATCAGTATAAAAACTAGACATCTGTAGTTGCTTAAATAATTATTGTAGAGTACTATTATGTGCAATAGGATAACAATATAAAAGGTGGAATATAAATATATAAAGAATATAAAAGGTATATATTTTTAATTTATAGCAACTTACAGCTAAAATAAGTCTAACGTTTTAAATACTTTTTGCATGTTTTAATGAGGTAAATCCTGAAAGTGCAGTATAAATTCTTAGAAGAACCTTTTGTTAGACAAGATCAACACTGATTGTTGTGTAAGCTTAATTAAACTTTAATTTACTACCAAAATTGCATTGAAATGCAGGTGTTACTAAAGGAAATAAGGAATCTGTAATTGACTTCAAAGAGTAAGGATTTCCGTATAACATATTAGAAAGTTTTGTGGTAATATACAGTTAATGTAATCAGTGTATATTTCCCCCCACCCCCCCTGCCCTCAAGTAGGTTGGAAACAGTTGTTTTCACTGAAAACATTACACAATTGGAAGCACATATCTCAAGCACTTCTTTAGCTATTTGGTTATTAATTTGTTAGTTACTGAGGCTACAGATACATGCAGAAATAAGACAGACATTTGTTAGAGATTTTATTTATCTGCTAAATAAACAATTTCACAGGTGAATTAAAAATTTTGATTCTTTTAATTGTGGTTTCTACTCTTTCTCTTAGGAGCTAATAAAGTTGAAAGTGAACATAAATATCTTTTTCTAAAAAGCATTTTTTAATGTTCTGATTTTGCCCAAACTGTAATATTAAAATTTTAATATACCACAAATATCCTCAAGTTTAGTTGTGCCTTAAAACTGTCAATCAATCTGGAGCAACTGGAAAACCTTCTTTGTTCTATTTCTGCTGTATAAAAACATATCCTAATGTGATCAGCAGTCATTCTTGTATGGTTCTATTTATTGCCTGAAAATCTAAACTGGAACACTGACATTTTACTTATTTACTTGTGACATGCATTTTATAACAGGTGCTAATTTTATATGGTAAGGTGGTCCAAGTATGCATTAAGCTCACTGTTTTGTATCTGAAGCAGATGTTGCCACAAATATTGTTTTGCTGCATGTCTCTCCTTTTTTGCTCTGGCATGTGCCTGCCAGTTCCTCTGATTTTTATTTTCTGTCTTCTCCATGTATTTTTAAAATGAAAGAGGTCTGTCTAATAATGACAAAGGTTTCCTAACAGCTAAATCTCCATTTGCAGTCAGTGTAGCAACTTTTCCCCCTCTGTTAACTGAGAGTGTCAAAATTTCCTTCTACAACAGCATAAATTGCTGATTTCTAGCATATGGACATGGAACGCCAGATCCGTTGTGGCGTAGCTGAGGCATTAAAGAAATCTCTCATTATTGCTGAATGCCACTGCTTCCTATAGTCAAGGAAATAAAGGATGTGAATTTTGTGTTAGAGAAACAAAAGGAGAAGAATATTTGGATTCTGGTAATATTCGAGAAAAAAAAAAAAAAAAAAAAAAGAAGAAGAGGCAAAGTCCTTGGTTCTTACTAGCTCTTGCTATTTCACGTGCAATACCAGGCTGCTATGGAGTACAGCTGAGCCCTCTCAAAAAGGTAACTACAATCTACAAGAGCTACATCGAAATAAAGCACAACATGTTGTAAATGAGATGATCATAAAATATATAAATGTAGAAAGGATGCTAAGAAATGCAAGTTAACTTTAGGAAAGATAGAAAATGACAAACTGTTTTTTGGGGAGAGTGTACTGGCATTTTAAAAACCCTTTCGTACTGTACAAAGTCTAAATATGCCCTGTGAAGTTTTGCTCATGTAACTGTACTAAATAGGAACGTACGACACTGAGTACATTGTTTAAAGACTACTTCAGGACGGTTTAAGAAGAGGATGATATAATCTAAATATGTGATAAAAAGAGATTACTGGTACATATAATATTCCTCACTGGCAGGCATTCCTATCATGTCATATCAAAGTCTAGCAAAATGTTGAAAGTTAGAAATGTTATCTAGCATTAGCAGGCATTTAAGGAACGTCTCTTGAATATTTCTAGCATAAAAAAGTATTTCATGTGATGTAAATGAATGGTAATTTTCTGACTTTAAAAGAGAACTGTGCCAGTACATTTCAGCATTCTGGACCCAATTCTGCAAACATGGAGATGCTTTCAATTTGCTCTGCCTGCCTTCCCGCCTTAGATGGCTGCGATTGCAGCGAAATTAATCCATTTAAAAATCTGCGGCTTAAACTTAAGGATTTTCAGTTTTTTTCCCTTTCTCTTTTTTTTCTTAGAATATCAATAAGTTCCAATTGAAGAGCGGATTCTTTTGCAATTCAGGCATGTGCCGGCGATAACGGGCGAGTTGGCATGAAGAGAGGCAGAGATGGATTAATTATGCAGAGAACATGGAAATTCTGCTTATCATCGGCTAGCAAAGGAGCCCAGCTCACATAATCAGCAAACGAAGGGAGAGAAAAAAATAACAATGCAATGGCACCTTCCAGCCCATCATCAGGATTTTTTCTACCCCCTTGTAATTAAAAAATAACATACACTTGTAGCCCTATCTCCTGTGCAGGCAAGGAGTGGATGTCCACAAAATAATTGCACTGCGATATTAGAGCTGGGAACAAGGGCTGTCCATTCCTACTATCCCTTACTCTCTCCCTCCCTCTCTCTTCTGGCCTCTCCTAGGCTCTTCCTTTCTGTCTGTATTCAGAATCAGATGAATGTCTCAGGTGACATCCTATCTCAGTGTCCATAAGTCCCAAACCTCACCCTTATCAAGATTCAAGCAAACATGTATATGATAAATATTTGAAGTGCTGAAGCTGTGGGATTTTATCCTGATCACCTATGAGCTATCTGTAGAAAATCACTTTGATGAAAACCTTTCCAAATAGTCTTTCTGAGTTATAAAATAGACTGATTAGAAGGAATTTTTTTTTTTCTGCTGTTGCTATTTCACTTCTGCTCAAAGAAGATCATGGTACCTGTAAAGTTGTGGGGTTTTTTCTTTTTCATTCTTTTTTAAACCCAAGGTAAAAAATACAGAAAAGCAACAGATTTATTGTTTAGATGAAATTATGGTTGTTTAACAAGGTTCACCAACAATATATTTGTGGAGAATTATGTAATAAAAAAAAAAAGTCATCTGTTTTTTGTTAAAAAAAAAAAAAAAGTTTGATTATATGATTATACATTTGTTATTATTCATTTTACTAATGGGATATCTCATACAAATTAAGATGCAAACAGTGTATTTTACAATATTGCGCCATAGGCTGATGATTTTAGAAACATGTTTGCTGCTTTTGTATCTATTATTTTTCCCATTGCTCTGAGTATGTCATGCTCCCAAGACCTCCTGAGCCCTAGTGTCCCGCCCCCTGGACTTATTGGTCAGCAAGGGGGACCCACCGGGGAGAGTGAATCCCAGAACAACAAAAATTATGCAAGTAGGAAGGAAGAGCAGTAGGCCAGGATTATAAAGCTGGCTGTCTCTGGAAATTAAATTTATTCATTGAGCTCCTCCAAAGCGGGGGACCAGTGTGGGGCGCAGTTTGCACACCAGTAAATGAGCTCCTGGGTACTTTGACGATAACTGATTCTCTACTAAGTTTAAAAAAAAAAAATTAATCCCCATTCGGAAACAGTGATGAAGCTGGAAAAGAAAAATCTGATTTCATTGCAGAGTTACGCATGATAAATCAGTAATAAATTTTCATCAGTATCCTTAAGAAAAGAAAAGCATTTACAAAACTGGCATCTTAAAGACAAGATACTGTTCCAGACTCTGCTCTGAGGCTCCATAGTATAAATCCAGGATAAATCCACCGAACTCATTACATTATATAATCAAAGCGGTGCTAATGTGTACGTGCGCACACACAGACACACACAGTTTAAGGAAAAGGTTCATCAGGGTGAAGCTTATGCTGTTTGTTTCAGCAGAACAAGACCCTGACTGAAATCTTGTATTAAACTGACCTCACTGAGGTTTCTTTGTTTGTTTTAAATGAAATTGGAGCAGACCAACTCTTGGACACTGACCACAGCACTTCCTGCACTGCAGGGGTGCAGCAGCAGAATGTGTGCTCCTGTAAAAATTATTTCCAGCCTGAGAAATTCTCCTGTGTGACTTCTGACTTCTAGTCACTTCTCCCAGTGAAGATGCTAGCAAGGGTCGTTTAGAGTTCAGTGTTCCCACCAGGCATTTTATGAACAAGAGCTGGTCTGAGACCTTCAACCATTCAAGATACAGCAGTACTTTGTGAAAAGATGGACTCTGGAATTCCTATTCCCATGTTTACCTCAGTCTTCACTGACAAGTGCTCCAGCCACACCACTTCTCAGAACGAAAAGGCAGGTACTGGGAGAGTAAAGAGCTGCCCACTGTAGGAGATTAGGAACATCAGAAAATCAGAAGATCAGGAAAGACTGAGAACATCTAAGGAACTCAAAGGTGTCCAAGTCTGTGGGGCCTGATGACATGCACCTGTGGGTCCTGAAGTAAATGGCAGATGAAATAACTAAGCCATATCTATCATATTTCAGAACTTGTGGCAGTCTGATGAAGTTCCCACTGACCAGAAAAGGAAAAATACAACTTCCATTTTTGAAAAAGGTAAAAAAAAAGAGGAAGACCCGAGGAACTACAGAGCAATCAGACTCACTTCTATGCCTGGCAAGATCATGGAGCAGATCCTCCTAGAAATTATGCTAAGGCACATGGACAATAAGGAGGTCATTGGTGACACCGAATATGGCTTCACTAGAGGCAATTGTGCCTGCCAAATTTCATGTCCTTCTATGATGGGGTTACAGCATTGGTAGGTAAGGGAATAATGAGTGATGTCAAATATGTGGATTTGTACATTTGGTGCTTTCCCACACAATATCCTCTAAACTGGAGAGACATGGATTTGATGGGTGGACCACATGATGGATAAGAAATTGGCTGGATGGTCACACTCAAAGAGTTGTGGTCGATGGCTCAGTGTCCACGTGCAGACCAGTGAAGAGTGACATTCCCCAGGGGTCAGTACTGGGACGGGCACTGTTTAACATATTTGTCGTCAGAATGGAGTGCACCCTCAGAAAGTCTGCCAATGACACCAAGCTGTGTGCTGCGGTTGATATGCTGGAGGGAAGGGACGCCATCTAGAGGGACAATGACATGTTTGAGAGGAGGGCCCATGCAAATCTCATGAGGTTCGAAAAGGCCAACTGCAAGTTCCTGCATGTGTCTCAGGGCAATCCTAAGCCCAGATACAGACTAGATGAAGAATTGATTGGGAGCAGCCCTAAGGAGAAAGATTTGGGGGTGTTAGTTGATGAGAAGCTCAACATGACCTGGCAGCCCATGTACACTCGCAGCCCAGAAAGCCAACCATATCCTGGGCGGCATCCTGGGCTGCTGAGTGGCCAGCAGGTTGAGGGAGGTGATTCTTCCTCTCTACTGTGCTCTTGTGAGACCGCACCTGGAGTACTGCATTCAGCTTTGGAGCCTTCAGCATTAGAAATATGTGAAGCTGTTAAGAGTGAGTCCAGAGGAGGGCCATGAAAATGCTCAGAGGGCTGGAGCACCTCTCCTATGTATACAGGCTGAGACAGTTGGGCCTGTTCAGCATGAAGGAGGGAAAGCTCCAGCCTTGTAATAGCCTTACAGTACCAAAAGGGGGCCTATAAGAAATCTGGAGAGAGACTTTTTACAAGGGCACATAGTGATAGGACAAGGGGCAATGGCTTTAACCTAAAGAAGGTAGATGCAGATTAGATATTAAAAAAAATATTTTTTACTTTGATGCTGGTGAGGCACTGGAACAGGTTTCCCAGAGAAGTTGTGGATGCTCCATCCCTGTGAGAGTTCAAGGCCAGATTGGATGAGGCTTGGAGCAATCTAGCCACAGGAAAACTTCAGAGGTAAAGCCACCAGAACTAAGTACTCTCTAGATTACCAGTGCGTAGTTTGTACTTTAGATTGGAGGTAATCATCAGTAAGACCTTCATTGCAGAGGCAATAGCTGGTCACCTGGCTAAGTACTGTCTGCATATAGAAGTTGTGGTCAGAATCTGAACCATCGCCCTTGAGCCTATAAATAGATCTGTGTAGCTGGGCATATGTTCACAGAGAGATGCAGCTGCAAGTTCATTGGCGAGTTTCATCTTTAGCAGGCCTTGGTATTAAGCAGGTTTTTGTTGGTCTGCTGTGATAGAAACTTAGCATAGAGAACATACTTCTATAATCTTTTACATTTCCTGGAAACAAGTTTCAACATCTTTCACAATAGGAAGCAGATAATAGAATTCTCAGTAACCGTAACAGTAAATGGATTTGTAATCTACCCATGATTGAAATTATTTTCATCATGAAGCAGGATTCTCATTATTGCCATTTTAATATTATCAACTATAAAGTGTCTCAGTGATTGATACTATAGACAGCAAAACCCTATATTATGGTAATTAAATCTAAAATGAATCAGCCATCCTTATATGTCTTAGTATAGCACCTGATTATTTAAAAACAATTATATTCTGGTGTCACATGGTGGGACACTCTACTTTAAGGAACACACTGATAGGAAAACTGCAAAGGTTCAAAAAGTTGAGCCATAGGCAAAACAAAAATGAGAAAAAAAAGAAATATATATTATCCCTAATTTCAAATACAGAGGATTTAAATTTGTGAAGGATTTCAGTCCAATCTTTTCATAAATTCTAAAATTTTTGCACAAGTCTGACAGAAATGAACAGATATCCAAAATGTAGGCATCACCTTGTTCATAGCATATGCATGAGTGTGTGCTTGCACAGGCATGTAAGAGAGATAAAAACAAACCCCATTTGCCTTGAAAGGTACTGGTTCTGTCTTTGAAGGAAACCAAGCAATCGTTTCACTCAAAGACAGAAGACTTCAAAGGAAGACTGCCCCCTTTTAAATACAAAAGGTACTCCCTGCCCCCTTCCCACAAGTTTAAGAGTGGCAGTTTAGTGCAGTCTCAAATTAGGGCTAGCTCGTGGATTAGTAGCTCTTTCAAAAAAGGAGATGTCAATATCTGGAAATGCTAAACTCGGCAAAAATATTCTAAAAAAATATTTGTTCACCCTTTCCATATAAGAAGATTTAACAGGGCAGGAGCTTCTCAGCCAGAAGAGTGTTTATACCTTCTATCCCCTTAATCTTCAGCTGTTTTCAGTGCATTTCGCCACTGCCCACTCTTACAAGCTACTTTTTTCATTTTGGTGAAATTTTAGTACAAAAAAATTCTTCAGTGCCTCTGTTCATTTGCAGATTTCACCAGGCTTGCAAAAGCACACCTGTTGTGCTGTCTGGATTTCCTTTTCTGATCATAGGCTTCTGACAAAGAGGGGGGGAAAGAAAGATTTTTATCAAACACTCTTCACCGGACAATGAATTTTCTTCACCATTTGAATGTATCTGTGGAATGCCTGAGTGATTCATTACAGCAGATTCTGAAGTATGACAATGGGCCGCAGAAATGACTGATGGTATCTTTTTCCTGATTTCATTTCCCTGATCCTCTTCATCCCTTGGCCTGTGTACCTCGATTAATTAGAAACCAGGGATTTTCACTCATCAGCTGATGGGTTTCATGCTCCACTCTGTCACAAATCTGCTGCTTGCACTATCTCTCTTACAGCTGGTGGCTGCTTTAAAAACTTTCTTTTTTCTTTTTTCTTTTTTTCCCCCTTTTTTGAAGCAGTGCTTTGTGACTACAGGTTTAGGCCTTTTTAAGATTCAGACATATTTTTAAAAAGAGATTAAAAATTAAAGTAAAGAAGATTCAAAATCTCTGATTAAGTTAATCCCTATCCAAATGATACTTGTCCAAAAATGAACTTTTTGAAGAGATAATAATGTAAATGTTTCATAGCTCTCAGCTTTCCAAGTTCTTTTTTCAAGATATAATAATTGAAGTATTATGCAAAGGATGAAAGTATATAAATATGATTTTTGTGAAAAGGGCCCATATGCTCAGTTCACATGCATTTTAGTCCTGCCTATACTATATTGTTAAGCCAATTGCATTTCAGATTTCACTTGTATGAGGCACCTTATAATAGGATCCTGCAATAAATCATTGAACCATTATTGTTTCTGGAGGAAATATTTCATAATTGAAAATATGCTGCCCCTTAGGGTACATACCAAATTAAAATCACACGGTGATATAATCCCTAAGGAAACAAACTATAATTAAATAGTATTTAAAATGCAGAATATTTTGCAATAAAAATCCCCCTCAGAAACTTAAAATAATGTGTGAATCACAGACAACAAACATATCAATTATGTCTACCATAGAAAATGTAACCACTACTAGTTTACTTTCTTATCGTTATATATACCCTCCCAGAATTGTTTCATTTAATTTCTTCATTTAATATATTGTCAGCATTAAAACAGGAGCTTCCTTTTTCTCCCCCTCTTTTTTTATTGTGTGTGCAAAGATCAGAAGCAGCACAGCCTTTTTGGAATGTCAGACTTCGTGGATGTGATGTGTTACTGAGAGGCAATGCAGAGTGGTAGAAATGCACATCTTTTGTTTCTATGGATTAAAGCAGATCAAGTCTACAATATGGTTAAATTTAATTATGATTCTTTGAGCCCCTGTATTATTGATTGATGGCCTAGGTATACAAGTATACACACAATATCCCATGATGCTGTCTTCTGCCAGGCAGGAATTTACTCAGGCAAAAATATTCTCTGTTTATTCCTTTCCTTGCTTTTAATGTTTTCCAAAATAAATGGCTGGTGAGTAGGGCTGCAAGACAAAATAGAAAATCAGCATTTCTGTGCAATGAAAAATAAAAGTTAAAAATGATGAGTTACCTTGATCCACTAATTTTTATGATTCCTTTCTGTTTTGGTATTTTGATCATCAATAATGGGATGCCTCCATAAGCTAACCTGGTGTACAGAGGATCTTTGCTCTACAGCAATCTAGACCTTTGCTACCTGCAGGAAAAAGTCAGTCACATACTTCACAGGTGTGCAACTGCGCTTGCTCTATCCCAGGGACAATTCCAAGCCATCACATATATTGAGGATTGCTTTTATTTGCTGCCATTTTCATATACGCTAGGAAGAGGAGGACTAATATTATCCAAAGTACTGCAATTTTTATGGAACATATTCTGCAGCCAGGCATTATCAGTCCTTCGGCAGCTTACAGGTCATGTAAACATGCTAGAAACCGCATATTGTGTTTCATGAGAATTTGACCATAAACATCTACTGCTTTTTCATGATGAAAAAATAGCATTATTTTGATTAGTCTTACATAATTTATTCTCTGAAATCAAGTCAAACCTGTTGTAAGTGTTCATCTGTGTAATTCTTCTGTCATCTCTACCTTGCAATCTACTTTGTGCACTATTCCCAGTCAGTTCCCAAGTTTGCTGCTAAACCCATTTGCTTGAGTCATTATTCTGAATTTCTTTACTAGATCCCTTTGCTTGATCACATGAAGATCAAGCTCACAGCTGTTCTTCACTTGAAGATTAGCCTTTGCTGCACACATCAGCTGCTAGTTCAGCCTGTGGCTTTTTCTTCTGCTGTACTGGTGGCACAGTCCTCACCATCACTTTCAGGACTTCCTGGTACCTTCACTTCCACTTCCAGTCCCCAGACACCTCCTGTGTGATGCAGCCACCACCTTTCTTGACTCCCCTGTGATCACTTCTCCAAAGTGATTCCATCTGTAATTCAGTGTTGATAATTCTCCAGATTCACCAAACGAGGCCTTCCAACTTCATCTTCTATCTAATCACATCTTCACTCTCAGAATGGTTGGACACCAAAAAAGAAATCAACTGTTTAATAGAAGATTGAAATGGAGCAGATGCGATGAGAATATGAATTTTCCTTATATTTGAAGTGTTAATACATGCAATAAATAGAAGCACTACATTGTAGACATTTAGGAACTTCTATGTTCTTGTATTTCAGAGCATGGTGCTCCAGTTTCCAGCTCTAAAATTAGGCACTGCCAGTACCAATTGATGGATTTGTGGATCTTATAGGGCATCTTACTTTCTCTGACCCAGACACCCCAGACTGAGTAAATGATTTGCATAAGTATGTGTGTGTTTTTTGGTTGTTTTGTCTGGGTCTTTTGTTTGGTTGTGGCTTTGTTTTGTAGATTGTTTGTTTAGGGGTTTTATTTGTCTGGGTTTTTTGCTTATTTTCTTTGTTTAGCTCTCATGCTCCTTCAGCTGGGAACAGATCTTTATACATCGTTGCTTTGGGGCGTACGGATTCAAGTATATATAGAGTCTACCTCAGGTTGCTGTAGCTATTTAACTGAAGTACGGGCACATATATTTGGGACTCCAGCTTTCCTATACAGTCAATAAATACAGGAAAAGTCAGGAAACTTTAGAAGGTGAATTAGAGATCTAAAAGCACCTGTTTGGAGTTACAAAGTGTGAATATCCCTCCCCCTTGCTCCTGGTGATGAGCACAGTGAGGTTCTGATCCTGGTGGAGCCTTTTTCTGAGAATGAGACAATGGTGATATTAGAAAATGATAGTAACTGTCATTTGAGTGTCGAATAATTCTGTGTGTTACAGAAGAAGACCTTTAAGAAACAATCTGTGAAACTGAACATTTATTTTGAGGAATTGAACCCTGATGAACTGAAATCCCATTATCATTTCATTTGTTCCCTGAGATTCATTTCTCTGCAGATTTCCAAAGAACAGCACTAGATCAGTACATCTCTCAGCCCAAGCTTGCCAGTCATCATCAACACTATCTTTGTATTTGAAAATTACAAAGTTAATTAAAAAGCAAGGATGGATAAGAATTTGCATTTCTGATCAACAGAGTTTTAAAGTTTCTCTTGCTATCAGACTCAGTAAGAAAAAAAATATGCCAAGTAATTTTACCTTTTCATTAGGAAGCAGAAGGACTTCCTTAGGGTAGGCAACACCTATTCACTTTTATATAGAGATGTATTACCTGTATTTTTTTGTAAGCTCAGAAAGACATTATCAACAGCTTCTTTTCCAGATTGCCTAATTCTAAGATTACAGGTGAAGAAAAATGCAAACAAAGGATCTTTCTGCTCTGACAGAGACATCATTTTGAAAGTATCCCCAAAGGCAGTCAAGGTGTCTGCTGGAAGCACAGGAAAGTGAAGTGACCTGCTGAGGGTAACAAAGTAAGCTGGAAATGAGAGAGATGAGCACTGGCTTTCCAAGCCAGCTTTTTAACTTCATTCTTGATAAAGGTACATCCCCTAAAAACAAATAGCACAGATAACCTAAAGTAAATCAAACCTAAACAACTTGAAAATTCTTCACTGCAGTGTCAAGACAAACTCCCCCAAATGAGCACATTAGTGGATGTTTCTGTTTGCTCATCTGCTGTAAAGAGGTTAAACCTGGACTGCTTTCCCATCGTTAGGACCTGATGCCATTAGACAGAAGGATTTGGCACTGTTACCCCTGTTGTTAAGCCCACTACCAAGAAGGAAGACTGTCACTCTTTGTCTAGTTAGATTCACAGCTGAGAGGGAGACAACAACCAAATTACTTCTTCCATTGACTTCCCTGCTCAGCAATGAACTCAAGCTGATCTGTGTCACACTAGTTCTAAGGAGAACCATGAAAAAAAGCTGTTTTAAATTCCTCTTGTGTGAGGGTGGCATTGGTCAAAACTGGGAAATCAGGATTCTTAACAGTGAAGCCAAAGAAATTGCACACATGCAAATCCACCATTTTTTGACAAATTCATCTTCATCACATTTGGATTCCTTTTTTCTAACTTTGATGAGCAACTCATTTTTATCAGAAACAGTAAAACCTTAGAAATTCAGAACATAAGCAATATTTTTCTCAGAAGAAAATCATGCAGTATAATCTCAGTATGATTCTTAAAAAAGAAGTCCACTTCTGAAAGGAGTCCTCTGTGAAAGCAAGGCAAATCTTCCCTTGCAGGGGAAGGGAAGGACTTCTATCCAGCAGGGTAAGGTCTAAGGACTTCCTGAAATGGAAGGTGAGTTTCCTTCCTTGTGCTTAGCACTTCTAGGAGATTGCTCTTTTCAACAAATGTGCCTAATTGATTTTTTTAACACACCAAACACACCATTGAACATCCTGGGCTCATCCAGACTGCACAGCTGACTGTGTGAACTGTGTGAAGAACTTCCTTCTGTGTAAAAATGTGCATGAATTTGAATTGGTAAAGGGTCTTGTGCTAGAAGAGTAGTGAATAAACATTCCCCGTTTACTTTCAACGTGCCTTTCATGATTTTAGTGGCATTAATTTATGCTTCCCTACAATCATTCCTTTTCCAGGCTGAAAAGTTGTCTTCTATTTAGTTTTTGATTTTCTTTTTTTTTTTTTTCCCTATCAAAAGCTAGCTTGTACTTTTCCCCCTTGTCTCTTCTTCTTCTGGTTCTACCTTGTATTTTTTCAAATTGGACTACCAGAAGTGCAGTCAGTGTTTAAGATGTAGGAGTGCTGTGTGGGTATGCAGTGGCATATTTTATGCCTTGCTCTTTATTCATTATCTAGCAATTTTTAATTTATTTTCTTTCTTTGATTATTTTTAAGCATAGAGATGGTGTTTTCTTGTAATTGGTGTAAGTCCAGGATCTTTTTCCTAGATCGCAATGGCTAGTTTATAGCCTAGCACTTTCTATATAAAGTCAGAGAGGTTTTTTTTCATTACATTAACTTGTATTCATTAGCATGAATTTCATCTGCCATTTTGTTTGGCATGTTGTGACATCCTCTGCAGGTCTCCTTAGTCAGTCTTCATTTTAAGTGACCTGAATAATTTTACTCCATAAATTCAATACCAAACCCCCTTCCACTTTCTTGATAAATATGTTAAATAGCAGTCTCTGCCCAGGTCTGTAGGGAGCTACTCTGTTACCTCCTTTGCAGCCTAAAAATTTACCATTTATTTCTGCTACTTTTTCATGCCCTGAAATCTGTGAGAACCCAGATTTTAAAATCCTTTGTTGGATTTTTTTTTTTTTTTTACGACTTTGTAGAGTTCCAGGTATGCTAAGAGAATTTGATCACTTTTATCTCAGATTACCGACTCCAATAAAGAATTTTCCTATAGGTTAGTGAGACATGACCTATCTGTGCAAATTCCATATTAAAATTTTCAAATTATATCAAATAATGATCATTGTCTTAATGGTATCTTAATATAGAGTTGTCTTATTAAGTATATCTTAATACTATTATGTGACGATTCTTCACTATGGGTTTCCATCAACTTCTTCAGTATGGAAGACAACTGCTAGTTGGCAATCGACCAGGACTTCTTCAGAACTTAACATTTAAATAGGAATCATGCCTAATACCTTTCTTCCTCTGATATGAATGGCAGGCTCTGTACAATAACTAATTACTAGTATGATAATGCTGATAATTTTAAAACTTGAGTACATTCAGAACTATTACATAATACCTTGCTAATATTAATTTGATTGGTTTGCTCTAATTTCTAAGAGGTCAGTCTGGCTGTGTGGACAGAGCTGTTGAGAAGCAGAGCCAAGCAACCCAGACTTTTTCCCTAGCTGTTGTTGAAGGGTCTGAACGACAAAGTAGACAAGCTAACTGCCAGGACATTAGGAGGGACTCCTGGCTCTTTTGGCTAAATAAAAACTTTACATTGCCAATATCACTTCCCTTGAAGGAACTAGGATTAATAGCTGCATAGCTCTATAGTCTATGCATACATTTGCTGTATGGATTAGGATGATGCATTGGGTTGTTTTGTTTAGTTTTCATTGGTTGGTTGGTTTTTAGGGGGTTTTGTGTGTGTACATGTTGTGTTAAAGGTTTCAGCCTGATTTTTCTTCTGGCTGCAGAACCAGGATGGTACACTAATCAGCTCGTCTTCAGCTTTCTCTTTTCACCTCTTAAAATGAGACCAAACGTAGCCACGGACACAGTTGTGAGGTTTGAACTCTGGTTTATTGCAATTTCTTGCATTACTCCTTTATTCTACTACTCTGTGCATGTATAGGCAGGACAAAAGTTAAATTCAGCTTTACAAGAAAGTAATTTTATAACTGAAGTTAAGGAAGAGAATGTTTCCAGAGGATCCAAGATTAGTGTAAAGTGTCCTTTGATATTACAAAGTTAAATAGTGTTCTTTCAGCCACATAATCCAACATTAGTTTCCCACCTTTTGTTAGTACAAGCAAGCCAGCATCTTGGATAATATCATACAGTTTCCCAAAAATTTTTGGTTGTTATGGCTTATAATTTTGGTTGTTATGGCTTATAATTTTGGTTGTTATGGCTTATAATAGATGTCACAACAGTACCAGAAAATGCCCTGATGCATTTAGTGCTTATGAAGTACTATTCTCTTAATATTACTCCTGCTTGCTACACAGTAGGAAAAAAATGTGGTAGAAGTGGCCCCTGATAAGCCTAGGACAGACACTTCAAAGTCTTAGAAATGTTCTGAAGTGGGAGAAGGCTGATCATAACTTTTCCCACTTTTTCAGGGCATGGCATTGTGCAGATGAGGCATGTTTTCCTTCTGATTTCCTGGGCATGTTATAAAGAGATAATAAGAGAAGCAGTGGCTCGTAGGATAGGCCTGACACAGCAGCTAAAAGCCAGCTGCATCCATGAGAAAATATGTACAGAAGAGCTGTATCCCACAGAGCTGCACTGGGATTTGAGTGGTGACAACCACTTCCAACCTAGAAGGAAAGCTGGAATTTCAAAGCATACTACATTAAGAGAGCTTTTTTTATCTTCACCTGCCAGTTTTATACTGGCATGTGCAGTTATTAATGTTAAAAGGATTACAAATTATTTAGACCCCTGGGACAATTTATGTGATAAGCAGAATACACCCAGGCATATCTATTGTTTAGTTGCATCATATTTAGTAAAATACAGATCCTGTTCATGAAGTAAATATGGCAGTACTGAAATTTAAAAATCAGTTTTAAAAATCAGTGCATTTCCAACAAAATCCCTTTAAAAAAAAAAATCCTATAGGATTTCTGAATCAATTTTTAACATCTGGGCTGTCTTAGATCTGCTTCACCAGCCTAATAGTCTCAGTTTCAAAAGAAAGGAATTTCACTGAGATTCACCAGTAGATGACAGATTGATCCTCTTGTACTGCCTGAGACATGAAATTGCAGGTGACATCTGATATATGATAATAAAAGAGCACCCATCAAGCAATCAGCCCCTGGCCTTTATTTCGGTGACATCATGAGAACGCAGGTGGCTTACCTCTGGATCCTGGTGCTCCGGAGCAAAATGGTGTGCATTGTTAGGGGCTTACCAAGGAAACTTTTATCACCCCATCTGTGTGGTCTGTGTTGTGATAATTTTGGAGTGAAGCCATCTTCACTATTCTGCATGCTTAGCTGAAAGTTAGGAACAGTTTGCTGCAGGGCCCTTGATCCTGTGCTCTCTTGCAAAGGCCACCTTTTGTGGCTTGAATTTGTTATCAATACTGGAATGTGTCCTAGACCATGAGTAAGAGAATACAAGGGCAGAAAAGCAATTCTTCTTCACTGTTCAACTTTCAAATACAGGTCAAGCTAGTTGTAAAACTATAGTTTAAGTAATCTAAAAACCACAAAGTGATTCTTTTCCTCTGCTCCATACTGTGTGCAACATATTTGATGGTTTGAAGGAGTAACTGATTTTTAATATACTGGTGGATATTTTCAGAGCTATTAGCTAAGCATTCAATTTAAAAACCACCATTCATATTGGCAGTCTAACTATTCTTTGTCACAAAAGTCAAGAAGATATTATGGAAGTATAGTATCTCCCCTGTAACATTGCTAAAAGCAAGATGTTGTGGTTTGTAGCTATCTTTTCCTAGAAAAGCCCATAAGAAAACCCAAATCCTTAATCAAAGAATCTTTACCTCAAAGCATGAGACACTGAATTCAAGTCTATGAGACACCTGCTGGGTCTTTGTGGTTCTTACGTATGACTGAACATTCAGCTGCTAATGAAATCATGTTGCAGGATAGTGAAGAGGTATCAAATCCTCTGGAGTGCCAAATTTTCAAGGCTGCACCCCCAAAGTGTCCTCTTGCCAGAGAGGCCATTTTATGAATCAAGCTCCAGTTGAAAAACAGCAACCCATTGTCATGAACACAGCTAAGCTGCTCTCATCTCTGTGAAGGGATTAGAGGAATTGCTTTGATTACTCTGACTAAGGAAAAGGTGGGATCATGATCAGAATTGCACTGCTAGTCCACTCTCCACAACATCTTCAAAGAAACCAGAATAGCATGTCTCTTACTTAATGCAAAGTACACAATACTGCTGTGATGGACTAAACCAGGCTGTGTAAATGAGTTTTGCAGGTAGTGTAAGCGAAGGTGCCTTTCTGATGTGTGCTGTGTGAGATGAGCCAGCCTTCTGTAACAGTGACACATAAATTGCTCACAGAAGCAGCCGTAAACAGTTGACAGATGTGCCTGTGGTATAGGCATGGTTAAACAAGTCACCAAAAGGTAAAAGCATGGTTAAACAAGTCATCAAAAGTGGCCTGAGAGGTGACAGTAGCACAGCTTTGTGGCAGTGCCAGTGAGAATGAGCGTTCAGGCTCCCAGGACAGTGAGTTATGACTTCATTGCTGGCAACAGAAAGGCCTGTATTTCAGGAGCTGGGGAGGAGCCACTTTGGAAAATACACCCAAAGGGAAGATGCATCAGCAATGTCATCAGTACAAATAAAAGGAAATAGCAAAGCTCAACTCTATGTGTGGGTCAGTCCAGCAGACAGACATTATCACTTAAACCAGAGTACTGAGAGATACTGTTCCTAATTTTGTCTTACGAGCCCTTTCCAAAAACTAATACCTCATTTTATCCACCTTATTTCATTAACAAGGACTTGTTAGCTTTTCTCTTTCAGACTGATATCTTGTATATTTCTCTGTTGGAGTAGGATGTTATTCCTCCTTTGGCCCTCTTGGTTATTGCTCTGCCTGCAGTTCACACTTAAAGCTTCTAATATAAAGAACATATCTTTATGAGTGTGCATCTTCCATTTTGACCCTCCCTAAGCACAGTTTCAAAAAAATCCTACAAGAGGACATTCTCTTCTTTTGTTCTAACACCTTGATGATCTCAGTATTTTATTTTTTAATTCCACTGATCTCTTGCTTTTGTATCTCACTGAGATCAAACTCCTTGTCCTCTTTCTTAGAAACACAGCTTTTATTTAAAAAGATTCCTTTCTTCCACCCACATTCTGGCAGCAGTTGGGCTGAGCACAGTTTTCCTATCCACAAAAGTCTTGATATTTAGAAACATTCCTGTTTTACATCCAAGCCCCCTCAAACAGACAAGCCAGACAGCACTTCATCCATCCCAGAATGGGCAATGGACCAGTGATTCATGAGTTTTCTTGTGATCCAGAAGGAATTTGATTTTCTGCTCTGCCTTAGAGTTGAACTGTTGGCCTTCTGCTGCTGAAGAGGTAGCCACAGTCACTTGGTGCTTCACTGCTGTGAGAGAGGTGTTCAGCCAGAAATTCCCTTCTTGTCTGGTATGTATGGCTGTGGGAACACATTTTTGGCAAATTACCTCTTTATGGAGAAAAAAAGGAAAAAAAAAAAAGTCCTTAGTTGCTGGAATCCCAACTTTATTTTCTATGATTGGGGCCCTCTGGCTTTGCTACCTTACAGGCTGGATTTGTTCTCTTCCCTTTATAGCCTGTCCCAAACCCTGCTGCCTGCAGTTAACCTTATCTTTCTCCATGCTTTCTCAATGGAAACTACTCCTCCTCCTCTTCAGTCTCAGCTGCCTTCAGTAAGCTATTGCCTTTTCCATTTACCAGCAATAAAGTCATTAAACTCATGCTCTTGTTCTGATCTTGGAAAGCTAGAAAGATCTGCAACCTCATGTGGGAAATTGCCATTGTCCACACTCGGAAGAGCCAGGGTTCTGCTGTTGAATGTTACTGCTACAGATAGGAGAGGAAACAGAGTAGATGGGAGAAGTATTTTAACGATCAGAGCCAGTAAGCAGAGAGTCAGCTACCTGTCCTGTCATCCTCCTCCTTTCAGTAACCTCCCAATACTAGCTTTTTTTTTTTGTGGCTATGGGAATCTTTATTAAGGTTATATTCAGAGCAGTATTTACAGTCTTTCTTACCAAGAATCAGGTAAAAATGTTCTTTCAAAGCTTGTGTACTACCTTGAAAGCCATATTTTAGAGATGTTAAACACAAGAATGTAGCTACCTTGTTTTGGTGCTATTTTAAACAGTCAGTCTGCCTTCACTGATGTGTGCTTTGACGTGTTTGTGTCGTGATAATCAGCTTTTGAGCAATTCCTGTCTTCAAAGTATTGAAATAGTATAACTATGGAAGGATTTATATTATTTTTTCAGAGCATTATTTCTCTGGTTCCCTGAAGAGTAAGGCAAAATATTGTTCATGTAAGTCCTAGCCCACTACAGCAAATATGTTTCCATAAATACTTACACAAAATTAAAAATGATTTGGGGATGCTTTCACACCAGGGTTTTTCTTCCCGTATACTTTCTTGAAGAGTCTTTTTATTACCATGCAGATCTCATAAAACATATTTTAATATTGCACTCTCAACAATTGCAGGTATTTATTTTCCCAAAGCTTTCATATCAGAAGCTCTGTATCTACAATTTCACACATCCAACCAGAGAGTAAGAAACAATTATATGAGTCTCTAGTGACCTATGTAGCTAACAAAACAACTGAAATAAGAAATGACGGAGAAACAAAAATTCACCAAAAAAAAGAGTTAACAATTTCAAATGCAGATTAAAGGAAAATAAGCTACCAACAATCACATAAAGAGACAATAAAATAATTGAAAAATTGATATATAATGAAAATGATTCATTATTTACTGGATTTTTTTCACATGATTGAAAGAGATATATTAGATATGATTTTCAAGAGATTTTGGCTTTGAGTGTTTGTCCTTGACAATGGCAGCAAAATGAGTGTGCCAGTTTTTATTAACCTTAAAGGGACGAGATTCTTCATCATGAAGTACATGTAAGTGGAATCACACTCAGATCCTGGAATGTGTCCGCAGTATCCTCAACAGTTTTAGCTGTGATGCTCATTTTCTCATTTGTCCCAGTCTGAAAGAGTAGTCTTAATAAAGATTTTTCATTGCAGCTCAAGCTCTAAGCAAGCAGATACTACGTCTGTATGCCAGCACCTGAGTGTGCAAAGACTGCTCTACACTGTCTCTTCACATGAAAATGGTGTGAATGAAGCGGTCCTGAGGAACTGCTGGTTTATGTAATAGTATCTAGTCATATGTATCTCCAAATTTTGCATTTAATTCACCATTACACTATCAAAGAGCAGTGGACTAAATCAATCACAGCAGATTTCTTTGTCCTTGCTATATAGGTAGCTAAGCAGTTGAAAATATTTTTGCCCAATAAAGCAGAAAGGTGTAACTGAACCTTGGAGCTCCTCAGCCTATGTCTCAGTCACAAAGCTGTCTGGTTCATGGGACAATTTGTATATTATAAAATAGGTCTATAACATAAGATCATGTCTGAGTTGAGTGGGACTTGGACCCACCATTTTTTATGATGTGCCAGAAAATCTCAAGTTTTACCTTCTGTTCAAAATGGCCGACTGAACAAGGACTGTTGTGGCTGCACAGACCATGTATTAGGGGGCTAAGGACACTTCAAAGTCAGCCACAAATGCCCCCTTTCCCCCCTCCTCGTCCTCCTCCTGTTCCTGTGCGGCAGACCCTGATTGGCTGCAAGCAATGCCCACTGCAGGTACCCAGGAAGCAGCAGCAGGGTCAGGAGAGCAAAGTTCCTGGCCATGCCCAGCAACGCTGGCATCACTGAGAAGGTGGTTGGGATAAGATGGCTCACTCAGTGAAATTGCAGCTA
This sequence comes from Psilopsiagon aymara, assembly GCA_024733675.1. Lineage (NCBI taxonomy): Eukaryota > Metazoa > Chordata > Aves > Psittaciformes > Psittacidae > Psilopsiagon > Psilopsiagon aymara. Next base: position 1,161 of record JANRGW010026455.1, on the reverse strand, counting down.
TAAAAGAGTGTCCCTGAAGAACCCATGTGTGCACCCATCACTGATTGCTGGGAACTGTCAACAGATCCACAGGATGCCACGGGATCCAAGGTGGTAATTGGTTTTACTTTTAACCTCTTTTCTCTTCCTCTCTCTCTCTCTTTTTGCCTGTACGTTAGATTATTACCCTCAGGAGTGTACTAATAAAATGACATGAGTTTGGGTTACCTTGCATCGTTTGTGCTTTGTCCTAAATCAGGGATCTCCAGTCTATTTCTTTCATGAGTCAGGAATCTTAGAAAGGGGTGCCAGGTAGAACACACCAATAAAACTGTAGGCAGGCTCCATGTGGGGCTGACTGCATTGTGCTGTGGGATCCTGTCAAGGGCCAGGGGCCGGGCAACCATTGAAGTCTTATGCTATTAACTGGAACCTGACAAGTTGTTCTATAAATCAAATGTTAACTTATATACTTAATGTACTGTATATTCAATCCTGCACTCACTGTCTCTCAAGTACTTGGTAGACTAAGCCACATTTGAGAACTGTTCCTAGGGATCACTATAACTAAGCAGAAAGCTCTGACATTTTTAGAGGGTTTCTGCTACAGAAGTATTTCTCTAACTTATTTATATTATGCCCTGTTGTTGGAGGAAGGACTGGTAATACTGCTTTTGTGGAAAGTTGTCTGATGCTTCCCATTTTAAGTTTCTGTTTTCACTTGCTGACTGTTGTGGTTTAACCCCAGCTGAAAACAAAGTACTATGCCCCTGTTTGATCACTCCTCCTTCTCACATCCAGTGGGATGGGGAAGAGAACTGAAGGAAGGTTACAACCCACAGGTTGAGGTAAGAATCACTAAATAGTTCAGCCTTGAAAGGACCTTAAGATCATCCAGTTCCAAACCCCCTGCCACAGGCAGGGACACCTCACACTAAACCGTATCACCCAAGGCTTTGTTCAGCCCGGTCTTGAACGCCACCAGGGATGGAGCATTCACAGCTTCCTTGGGCAACCCATTCCAGTGGCATACCACCCTCACAGTAAAGAACTTCTTCCTTATATCAAATTTAAACTTCCCCTGTTTAAGTTTGAACCCATTAATCCTTGTCCTATCACTACAGTCCCTAATGAAGAGTCCCTCCCAGCATCCCTATAGGCCCCCTTCAGATACTGGAAGGC